>JASANE010030477.1:0-68631 GCA_030248225.1 Trileptium ribeirensis | reverse complement strand
TTGTTTTTATGACGTCTATCGGTAATTAAATGGGGAAAGGGATTCGTTACCAAAAATGTGCCCGGTTCGAAGTGTGGCCAGTAGAATGCCGGTGGGGAACGAAGTGGTCGTATTGCTTGTGAGTGTGCCGTTTCTTTTGAGCCAAACGATTCGCGGAGCGCTGCGCAAGATGAAGCTCACTCACTATGGTTTAAGCTAGTTAATCACCAAAGCCGCCAGTAAAAATGTTTATTTAAGATGATTAGAACACAGATAAGGCTCAATTCTTTATTACCACCAGGCTTAGCACGCACTACTGCTATCACCGATAAGTCCCATTTGAACTTCCTACTAGGCCACTATATACCGAAGCTTAGTTCTTTAAGCCTGAACACCTGGGTTTTATTTGGGAAATAATATTACTATAATTATTTAATACTGGTATTATGTACTTGTGCGATATAATTAAGTTCAATCCACGTAGCAGCCCTTCACTTTATACCGCAGCAGATCCTTCTTTGGAACTCCAATCCAATAAAATAAAATCCGAAATATCCAAACTCGTTTAGAATAACGTTACAGCCTTATACTACACACGCAGTTCTTTGCGTGGAAATAAGTAAGTAATAAAGAAAAAAACATAATAAAAAATATAAAGTCGAGAGGCGTGTCGGAGCTGGATTTCTTTGCGGCAGTGTATTCCCGTGCTTATGCGACAATCCGACCCCCAGAGACTACTATAACACACAAAACTATACGCTCAATTATGATGTCGGATAATCAAATAACCCTATACGTTAGTAGTTGGGTTGCACAAGTCCGGTGTTTAGCGAACTAGAATAATGGTGATACACACTGCTAGCTTCTTCAACTCAAACTTTATACCTACGGCATGTGGCAACTCAACGAGCTAATAATCCTGCTTTATCTTGCTCTTTCCAAGATACCTCAACAACAGCCAATTAGGAATAACAATTTAATCGCTATTTCAGCGCAATGCCGCTTCGTAACGACATTCTTGCTAACGATGCAATCCTCCAACAGCGTTCAACAGTGCACGGACACATTTACGTTACATTATGGCACTCCGCGATTCTTCACCAACGACACCAATTTATAATTCACAAGTATTGAACGGCACAGTAACTTTCCGTAGCATCCGTATTTGTAGAAGTCTCCCATTACTCCTTACTTAATTACACACCACCACAATCTTATCGCGGAAGATTGATATCATGTGAGGCATCTAGAGCGTAATAGTTCTTGCACTATGATATAAACACCTGATATATCTGTAGTAGCAACAACAATTGTTTCCAATGGTGGCTTACAACTTGTTAACCATACGATCACTCCGTTTTACTACTTAGAGAGATTGGATTGTCTCAGCGTAAACTAACATTAGACAGTCACCTATACACAGGAGTTGTATCCGCTAAACGTCCCGTCGGAGCGCAAATGTACATGCTCTAGTTTGATACGTAATAGCTTTAACCAAGTTGATACATTAATTCGAGTCTAAACGAGACTCGCAAGACAGACGCCATAATTTAGTTGTTTATTGATAGAAAAGCCACAAGTAGTGGTTGAAAATAATTTAAAATAAAACTTTAAATTGGATAACTGTTAAGTGATAAATTTAGGTTTTGGAGTATACATGTATATGGGATAATTTTATGATTTATATAAGTTTTAATATATTTTATATAATTATTGTTAAATACATAGCTAGTGACTATGTTTAGTAACACATTTTACATGTAATGTTTCGCACTTACTGCGTTTACAAAACACGCCAAGGACGACAGGGACTACCAAGGCGAGAGTGGAGGCCGACCCTTGGGTTTTAGTAGAAATTGGAATATTTTTAAGTGGAAAAAGGCGCCAGCCCCGACAGACCGCATTCTTTGCGCACCAATATCGGTGAAGACAAATCAAGACTGACACTCGAACCAAAACCAAACTTTATATATATGTACTATGTTAGGTAATAATAAGCATCAAAGTGAAAATATGTAAATTAGCTAATAAAATTGTAACAATAATTATAAAATTTAATAATTTCTGGGTCTGGAAGGTTGATGGGAGAGTGGTTATATAATAGAATTTGTGAAAAAGTTTAATTTTTAGTTTTGGGGTGCCATTTTGGGTAGGTTTGCACCCGGAAACCGTTTTTGTAGCCTGGAAAACCCACAACAATGAGATTTCGATAAATCTTAAAGCAACAAAATCATGTTGACCCTTGTACTAGCTAAGTAATAACCTATATATTAACTTCCACAGGCTGTACGAGTAAAGAACATATCTTCAGAACATACCTTCAGATGGTTTAGGAGCGCAAGTCTGGTAGACATTTTATCGCACACCCTTCAGATGCATTTTAAACGTGTCTATGGTACGTGACGTTGTTATGGTATTAGACAGATCGTTCCAGGGCCGAACCACTCTGGATGAGAAAAAATGTTTCGTACGTTTGTTCGGCACTGTTATACAAACACTTTGCGGTCATGTCCCCTTAGTTGTCGGTGCGGCATGTCTAAGAATTTGTCAACCGTCAGTATGGAGTTGCCACTAATGATCTTGTAAGCGTTCACGAGTTACCGTCTCACGGTGTTAAGAACGACTCGATACGTTGTCCCATTTTATGTCGCTTGCCAGGCGGAGAAATCGTTGTTGGATATTCTCAAGCTTATGAATGGCAGTAACGTACTGATGTGCAAATACGACAGTGGCGTATTCTAGTATGGGACTAACCAATGCTTTGTACAAAGGGAGTATGACCTCTGCAGAGCGCGATGCAATTGTTCGACGGACTGTTCCAATTCGCTGGTTCGCATGTGTCTCAAGCATGTTGATGTGAGACGCAAACTTGAGATCGCTAGACACTATTACGCCAAGATCTTTAACTTGATCAACTTTCTTGAGATCCGTATTCTCTAACCGGTAACGATATGGGATTGACTCTCTTATTCGTATAATACGGCATTTGCTGGTGTTTTAGAGGCAGCTGTCGTTCGTAGGACCAGTTCACTATTGCGTTGATATCGATTTGCAAACCTGTGCAATCGGTGACGGTGCAGATTTTGCGATAAAGCTTTATGTCGTCGACGCACATGAGAATTTCAGAAGACACTTCACTTGAAATGTCATTGACATACAGTATGAAACAGTACGAGCCACTGAGAGTCCCTTGTGGAATACCGTTCTTAACGGGTTTCCACGTAGTTGTTACTGCACCCATGAGGACACGTTGACGTCTGTTGACTAGAAAACTACGAAACCATCGCAATAGTGAACCGCGGATACCAGCATATTCCAAAGTGGTGAGAAGGCGTTCAAACGGGACGGAATCAAAAGCTTTTTTGAAGTCGAGGTAAAAGAAAGGTCGAATTTCATTTGGACCTTCGGCGTCACACTTTCGGCT
Source organism: Trileptium ribeirensis (assembly GCA_030248225.1). Classification (NCBI taxonomy): domain Eukaryota; kingdom Metazoa; phylum Nematoda; class Enoplea; order Enoplida; family Thoracostomopsidae; genus Trileptium; species Trileptium ribeirensis. The sequence continues at coordinate 65,228 of JASANE010030477.1, read as the reverse complement.
TAGAAATAGCTAAAAAGCACAAGATGGAGCACAAAGCTTTGATGCAAACTAGTGTAATAGATTATTCTCCTTTTCCATAATGCTGTTGGTTTTGCACAGCGTTTTCATGCCTTTTCCGGAATTATTGTGATAAAAAAGCCTAACGGTAAATGAGAATGCTCTACTTATACATTCCACCTTTTGCAATTCTTCCAAAACACATTTTTTCTGTCCCAAATATTGTATTTTCTACTCTGTCCCTTCCCTACCTCATTACCCTCCTCCTATACCAATTTCCCCTTTTTCGACTTTCCCCACATTAGGTTTATCTCCAATAAACCTACTACCCGTAGCACCTCCTTTCATCAAATTTTCTTCATGAACATACCTTATTACCCCAGCACCATGAACTTCTATTTACCACACCTCCTCCTTTATAAATCCTTTTCATAAATTCCTTCCTCTACTTAAATCCTTTTACCTCTTTAAAAATTTCCCCAAGTTTACCATTCCTCAAAAAGATATCGTACTGAATACTCCAAACAACCATGTTCCTTTACTTCCTTCTCCTTCACCGCACGTTCCAAAATTTGTTTTTACAACATTCCCAAATTCTCCTGGCAATATTTCTCAATCTAAGCTTAGCTTTGTACTTGGATCAGACTGAAACTATAGATCTAAGTGCAACAACTCTCCCTGCCGAAAAACAAATTTGACCGATTAATAAAACTCATGATGCAATATAAAAATTAGATACATCAATCAAATCGAGGAATCACGTGATGCGCATGGAAACATTTATCTACATGTTTAAAGGGGTTATCTGGCTTCAATTAAGTACAGCTCTCGTCGTATGGTTCGAAGCTAGGTTTGTTTTGGAGGTTTTAGATACCAAAAAGCGTCCTAGGTTTGAAATCCATTATCCAACAAAACTTATCAGATCGCACAAGTTCCAATTAACATGGTAAATGAAAATATTATAATATATGTATTCAATACAACCAGGAGATATCAATTATAAGCTATGTGTTGCCATTACCTTGGTAAAACAGTTACTGAAAGAGGCACATGAAAACCTGTACGGCGATCATCCTGACCGTGACAGATTATTAGCCAAATTGGAACAACTCTATTATTGTAACGGTATGTCAGACCACGTACAACAATAGATCAAGCGGTGCACTCTATGTCAGCCAGCTAAGGGACCCATTACTGGGATAACCACAGGACTAGGCATGGTTTCGTTGGCAAATCAGCTAATGTATCTTGTGTCGGTTGATGCACTCGATGTACAAATTCTCTTTCATGTTGGAAATCGTATAAAATACCGCATGTGTCGATTAGCTTACAAGGTTTGTAATAGCCTTGCCGATGAAATATCAGGAACGCCTGAACTGCGGCTCATGAGTTATTTAAGCGACATAGAGGATCTAAGGAGCTGGACTTGAATAAGGAGATGTACGTGAAACAATAATTTACAGCAAGTATGTTCGAAAATTTGTCTTCAGGAAATGCATGAACTTGGCTTACCATCCATAAGAAAATGATGAAATGGAGCGTTTTAAAGAATGTTGTTATAGTTGTTGCGTGTAAGTGTTGGGTGATCATTTATCATGTGATGCTTTACTACCATTTTGCATAAAGGCATATAATTCTTCGATATATACAGCAACGAAATATTCTTTGTTTTTTGGTGATGCATGGTTTCTATTCTAGATTACCTGGAAAATATGGCCCTCATAATGCTGCAACAGAATACACGGTAGCTCATTCTTACTGCTCCAACACGCAACGCTGGATGGCACCTGTCAGGAATCGCTCATATAACCCAATGAATGTTGCTCAGGAAATGAACGAATGAAGATATAATAAAGACATGCAAGCGAACCACGCTATCATACGGGCGAACAAGTCTGGATTTATCGGCATCATACCACACCTGGAATATCTAGAAAATTAATTCCGCGTTGGTGTGGACCATGCAACATACTGAGCACTACACCAACTTGCATGCAAGTTTAAACAGTGCACTCTATTTGGAAGCAATGGCACATATAGCAATACACTTCAATAGAAGTAAACCATAATTTACGGCATTAGACCCCGTACCTAATGTGGGAGCCTGGTAAAGTCAAGTGCACGACAGGCAGCGTTGGATAGAAGTTTAAGCAGGCCTGATTGATCATTATTGGCGACGGAAATTTCGTCAGTGAAATACATCCTATGGATGATGTAGCGGCAGATACCGTAAGGTTATTTATAGTTCAAATACCGAGGCGGTTGAGCTTATTGACCCGAAGGATCCGAAACTGTATCGCAAAAAATATGCGTGAATAGAACAGAAAAAGTGGCGATAGAACGTTTAGAGGACCGAACTGACAACTATGAAATTCAGAATGCCCGATAAGTCAGGAACCAGATTCAGATGACTGACCCAAATACAGAAATTAAACAACATTGCCCCCAATAACGCAAGAACAAAACACATATAGAAACATTTTCTTTAGATTCCAGAGACTGGTAGTCGGGAGGTGCAAGCGTAGTGCGGCCAGCACACAGTACAGGCAACCGCATTGGAAAGAATAGCAGCAACGAGTGACGAAGTTCCTGCAGCGGCAACAGTAGTAGTCGGGATTTTTGAAAGCCCGCATTATTCGTCCTGTGTATTTTACGTTGTAATCAGCACCACGTGAAACGTCGGTGGAATAGTCGTCCCAGGAACTGGGATGCTGGATATCTCCGATACGCTATCATGTTGGCTGTGCAAGATCACCCACTGTTCCAGGCACAACCTGGCGAAAGCATTATGGAATTACGGTAGAGAAAGCAAATGGAAACGTCAACTCAAAACGGGGAAGAGCCAAGACGGCTCACAAGTGTTCCATCAATTCCATACGAAATGATTGCCTCAGCGACTATAAGAACTTACCGAAAAGAAAACCGAGTGCGGAGACCTCCAAAAGGACAGTCGCTACCGCATACTGGTGGAACATCGCAAACTGTTTCTGAAGACGAGGAAGAAAAACGAAGAAAATGGCACCGAGGAAGAAAGTCAAAATACCCAAGGACAGTCCACCTACTATCAGCTAGGTAGGGAAGGACAAAAAGTGTCAAACGCCAGTCAATTAGTATCTATTTTAAGTAACGGACAAAGAACAAACGGTATACACGACCACCTGCATAAGAGAGAGGTAAAGCATTGGTCGAGTGTGTCACTTGTAAGCGGGAAGAGAGCGATACGGTAGAACCCCTAACTGAGTAGGAAGTGGCATCAAAGCAGTTAGAAACCTTAGCAGAAGAACCCGAGGTACTTGCACAAGAGGTGTCCACTCCTACATCTGCATGGCAGCTGTTATATAATCAGTCGCGCACGATAGTATAGCAGCAACATCCCCAATATTGTGATACGTTGGCGCGTTTAAGTTAAGTTGTGTGCAACATGCCTCTAAATTGTCCAACAGTCTCAAGAGGCGCACACCGTTCCCGCATATAGCTTTTCTAGACACCCCGGACAGCTAGAGCAGCCTTACGTGACTGCGACGTTTTGCATGAACAGTCTGCGCTGTCTATAAATTTTGTCCCATAAAGTCTCCCACGACTATAGCTAAAACTCGCGCCAAAATTTGAATTTCTTATCATGGCGTCTGTCAACAATTGCACTTATCCAAGTTTGAGTTTTTACACAATGTAATGCTGCCAAAATTTGAATTTCCCCCCTCGACATCTTTTAAAATTAAATTTTTATTGTTATAGTATAAATCATAACATTAACCGCATAAATCAGTGCACCAAGATACAATAGTCGGTCCTATATATTCAGCCTAGACTATACAGATTATCCGGAGAGCTGCACACGGCTGCAAGTAAAACACGGTCGTGCTATAGTAATGTCTATGGAATCTACTTTGATAGCCTGACAGGACTAAGTCAGGCTGCACTCAACTTATCGTAAACGAGTTACTAATGGATTGTAGCCGGGTCGACGACGCTTGCTTGGTCGATGTTTGTGGTGATCTACTAGTAATATGTGTAGATTCTCGAAAACTCACTCGTCGTTTCCATTGAATAGCTGCTAGGACGCTTCATCTGATGCTGAGCCATGCGGCCGAGAGGCCAAATTAACTGTGTGGTAATTCTCGGGGGATACGATACATCATCTACACAACTCACGTTGCCTTGACACCCAATTTTATTCAGACAGAACAAGCGCATCATGCGTGTGCTGTCGGCACGATTGTTGTTAGATACTGTGGTACTTATCGCTCCATCTGCCCAGCACTGAGCAGCCATGCACGAGAACGCGGAGACATAGGCGTAAAAGTTTCAGCTGAAGGCTTAGGCGTCACCACGACGTGTTCACCTCATCAACTTACTGACTTGGCCGCAGCGCTCAAAGGTACGGCTGTCTGGGACGTGGTCGGACTGTTTAACCAAGCCGAAAACCGACTCTAATGGGAAGTACCTATGATGAAGAATGTTGATGATGATGACCGTCGTATCGACCAGAATTGCGAGAATGAGTCGGCGGGCATGTAGGATAACCGAATTGATCCGTCGACGACGGCAGCAACCGCCGACGATTACAGTAACTCGTTACGCTTATCTGTGTATAATTATAACGATTCAGCTGCACATGTGTATACAATCGTGCTTGACTGCATGTATGTAATGTACGAACAAAGAGGAAATGCGTGGGGAACCGCAAAATAAGTATGGGAACGAGTACCGCAATCTGAGTATCGTAGGTGTATAAGTGAAACAAAATCAGTAGTCAAAGGTGCAGGGCATGGCGAATCTCAACGAAGAGTCATACAAGCACGATAAAAATAAATCTACGCTGTAGGGTTAATTTAGTTGTATCGACTGTCTTATTTATTACGCGCACAAACTGTAGGAGGAACGCGAAGATCACTGACAGAACAGCACAGACAGCAATCGACCTGTTGTTGAGATTGCCGCCCCGCAACAAATTGTTGGTCCACTCATGCCGCCCTGAATGGTCAACAATTTTTGGTTGCGTGCTATTCCTCAGTATCGTAACAATTCGAGGAAAGAATGCATAGATTTTTATCGCATGGCACATCAGGGGCCGAGCTGTCCAATTTACACGAGGTGGCCTTGCCGTTTGAACACAACGGATACTGGCCTACTACAGTCGAAAAGCACTACCACGCGCATGTCCTCGTGTTGTAGGGATTACAGGACCCAGCATCTGAACTTAACGAATTGGACGTCTGGGCGTGGAGCATTAAGAATCGCGCGAGCGCGATGAAGAATTTGGGAATCGATGAAATCACCAAAGTTAAGTTAAAACCGCTTCTTCAACACGTGATAGATACAACCGATTTTTTTGCAGAGGTTTGCCCGACCAGAGAACGATCACATTCAGCGCCTCACCGCGGATCAACCATTCGTCGAGGCAATGACAGATGCTATTTATGGTCTTGACCCTTCTGTAAGCAGTTTAAGCAGGGACAAGCTTTAAGTAGATGCCACAACCTCATGTGGCGCTTGTTGGAAGAAGTTCTATTATTTCATCGTGAGTGGTATGTATCATGGCCCAGAGTAATCAGCTTGGCTTACCGATTTTAAAAATGGCCGACGAAACCGAAGTGACACGTTTGTTTGTGGCCGGATACTGCAATAACACCTTAGGTTCAGCTCCCTAACGCGGTCATCACACCGCAGACGAGATGCCTCATTTTGCTAGTCTGATACAAATTCATTTATCGGCAAGCGCTTCTGGATGAACTCCGTGCGACTACGCCAAATGACGCTTTTGAAAGGGTCAAACGCTATCTTGGAGAGTTATCAAAACGAATGCAACGAAAGCACCGGTCCTGGTGGTCCTGCGGGCTGCAATATGGACCGCCACAAACCAAGATGTAGTCTCATGGACAGCCGAAATCAAATAAGAGTTGGCAAATTTTTGACGCGACCACGACGCGCTTTACGATGTGAAATTCCTGAATTGGTAGACCACTTTCTACGCTACAGAAGTATGGGAGCGAGGACAACAACATGTAGCGAAGGGTCTACCGAGTAATAAAAGAATTCTTAGTTAACGAGGAATTTGATTTATTTAGATTTTGGTTCAGCGACCAACAGAGAAAACTCGTCGTCTGCTATGGGTCTAAAGCAACTTCTTCATTTTGCTCAGTGGCGCACAAATAAACGTCCAAATCTTCGTGGCGCGTGACATCGATATTATCGTCGAAAAAAACAGCAGTAATGGGTGTATGCCTAAACTATGTCGTGGTGAACCAATTATTATAACCGAACATGATCTGTAAGCACTGAGATTTTTTTCTCGTTACGATTTACTGCAATGTGTTTTGTTGTTTTTGTTGCAATGCGGTCATATCTTTTGGTAGATGTTAAATATTTTATATTAATAGCAGCAATAAATATCAATAGTATGTTTTTTACACGATCGAAGCGCGTAGTTTTATGCACAAAATTGAGTAGGAAAATATAATTTTTTGATTCGGTTTTATTCGCAGTAAGGATATGATTCTTGCATAATTTCAGCAGTGCGGGATGGGAAAGGATGTTATGTCTTCATAAATTTGGCATTTATAACTTCACAGTGCAGCGATTGCCTCGGAATCTTTGCGATATAATTTTTCAGTTTGGTTGTTAATTCGATCAGGTAACTGGAATTCTAGCATTCATGTTGTAGGGCGGTGGTATTAATTTTTGCAACTGAACAGGCCGTATTTCATTCGTTTTATTACGATATTTCTGTAGCAAATGTCATATAATTGTGGGAACCTATCCTACAGCGATCGCTTATGTCCACTCATCGGTGCTAGTTATTACCGTGTACTATTGGGATTAAAGCATTAGTCTAAATTTATATCACCGTCTATTTCTGCACACAAAATCTGGATTAAATGTGTTGCTATTTGTGGGAAATTGTTAAGGCTCTATGTGCGTCTTTGAGATTTTGAACGTGTTTGTCTTTTGTTCCACGTTTCTCAAAAAATTTTTTTTAGTCTAAAGAAGAAGAAGCCTAATTCAAAACGCAGTAGGACCACTAAGCGGTTAAGCTGTTATCGAGTTCACGACCGACGGTAAATAATTTCAATTGTTAACCAGTATTCCAGGTCATCCGTAATTGCTGAAAACCGAAAAATATATTATTTTATGACTGTTCTACTGCCGAATTCATAGCACCCATTAAGCCAAATTGTTTATATCATTGCCCTAATTAGATTAAATTAATCTTATAAGATTCATGTTTGGTGCACCAAAAATGTGGTTTAAATTGTCCTACCAAACTGTCACAGTCCGGGCTGACTTCTAATGGAAACATTTTCATTCAAACTCTACTTTCCAACAAAATGAGATTAAAATATGGGGTTTTGACAGCACTGCTTTGGGTTAGATTAGCATAGTAAGTATGCAGGGTAAGACCAATTAGACATTGAAGACCATGTCCAATATGTCGATTCAGAAACTATGTTAACAATAGCACGTCGCTCGCTGATCTTTTACAAAATTTTGTGGTTTCCGTTGTTTTATATCGTAAAATTAGGGGCTGATATGGAACTAACTGTCAGAAAATCTACTATTTTGTATATAACCTGAGTCCTTAAACACATAGAGTCAGAAAATATAAATCTTCGTTTTCCAGGATTATACTGAAAAAATGAATATCTTATAGGCTAAATCAGTTATTAAAATGGCGCGGTTATAGCGGGCAGATTTTCCTCAAATAGTACATCTTTCGGATAAAAAATATTTTTGGACGTTTGTCTGTTCGTACGAGGTTAATGAATTTTAGCAAATTTTTTTACCCTAGTGAAATTTAGTTATGTACCTAGGTTTGTGCTTGTGCCACCGCTATGATTCTCTAAAAATGATACGAGTTGGAGCCTATTTGATTTTGGACCTTCGGGGTCACTCAATTATCGGTTACAACTTGCCAGCACGTTCGGGTCAATAAACGAGAATAAAATAAAAAATGAATTCTGTTGAATCCTCCAATCGATAGGTACAATTTTTGCGCTAGGCACTTTTGTTAGAATAAGCGTTTTTAGTTATAAGCAACAGTTGAAAAAACTGGAGGAAAAACAGATATCTATATGCCTCTGCGTGTGCTTTCCGGTCGAACGCGTGTAAGGAAATTTTTTTTAATTTGCTGATATTTTAAACTGTTGGGACATAGCTAGGTCACAGCGCACACAACTTAACGTAAATGAGCCATTACCACATAGTTGTATTACAGTGCTGTAATACAAAAGTGTTTTAGCAGGACTTCGCTAACTATGTAACTGGAACGATCAATCACGCTATAGGAAAGGGGATATGTTTTTTTCAATATAAAGACAAACGAAATATTATGCTGAGTTATTGCCCGTCTGTTTTTTGAGTAAATCTGCATGGTAATAATTTCCTATTATTGGATATAGCACTATTTTAGCGGCTTGGATTATGTTTTTTACAATCTACCGCTTGTAAATCTACTATTCCAGAATAAGAATTATTATTTTTGTATAGACTAAGTAAACTCAGGTTTTATGTTGTTAAAGAATTTTTGCCTACTTTAGACTGTTAGAACTGGCGTAATCTTGGTTCTTTTGTAGAATTTCATTATCCTATATACTATAAGATCATTTTTTATTTTTGACCTAGGATGTTGTATAAACAACGACCCAGGCCAGGAAACACCAGTTATGACGTTGTTGATGCTAGCGGAATAAGCTGAATTCTTGTTAAATAATCTGGGATGGCGCAGAGTAGTGATGGTCATGGGCATAGAGCATTTAGTAATAGCCTACCAGATTTTTTAATTGGAATTTGATGCAAGAGCATACCCAATCATAATATCATTAAGATGGTTTATTTTTATCACGATATCCAAATCCTATCCCTGAATCGCGACAGTCATTACTTACAATGCCAATTATTTCCCGAATATTGAGGTCAATTTATAAATGTTAAGATCGTACAATATTTGCACTGGAATGTTGCTGATTACAAGACTAGTCGTCTTGACATACATACCCGTATCACCGCTATATTAGCCAAGAAAGCAAGACAATAGTTTTAAAGAGTTTTAGTCTCCTAGCAAACAAATTTATACATCTGTAGCAGGCCACAGAATAAACCGATGAGCTCGCAGGTTTTGCTGCACTACGAAAATTTGGACGTGCGTTGTTGTTTCCTTGCGCCCTAAGGTTCTTTAAGTAACCGAACGTCAGTTCCTGAATATTATAGCGGCAAGTATATATTGCTCGCAGATGGTCGATCCGGATTCAATATACTGTTGCAGGTCGGATATGCTAGCACCGTACCAAACCAGATATTAATTCCTAAACGAAACGATTAAGATAGTTATATTTTTCAGATTTCACGGTAATTACCTCACGTTTTTGAACATTTTTGAAAATTTTGCTTTTTGCATGCTATGACCAGAGGAATTTTTTTTTCTACAGGTGATGATGAATAGTGATCTAGCCAATCTCGACATTGACAAACTATATGAAATTAGTGTCCCCCTGCACGCGAACCTTGTGGAGTGGGATAGATAATTAGCGATTACGGATGTGGTTTCCGGTGAACAGTTCGGGTGAAAATTTGCCATTCACTATGAAATAACAAATGTTAAAACGTTTTCAAATTTAGCTAAGGTACTGTATCTTTTGTTATACCGTTGTTCTCTGCATTGGTAGCATTATATGCTACGTATTATTGAGAATGCTATGCCTTAGTACATAGCACCAAGTATGCTAGAAACCTTTATATGATGCTTAAAAAGCAAGCTCCATTGTTTGAATACAGGACATGTCTCTACAAATTGTTCAAAAAACCAGTAAGGTGCAGGTGGTATTGGACTTCTGTATTTGATGTTGTTAATATTAATTGATAAATGAGTTTCTAGGAATGGAAAATATCTTGAATAGTGTTCATCTTGCGGTAAGCAACCTTAGCATGTGATTATGAAATATATCTTCTTACCGATCGCTCATTGCCCTATTGGATGTATCTTTATTATTGCAATATCGGTAGGTGTCTAGATCTCGCAGATATTATTGAAAGGTTTAAAAGTTATGATCTTCAGCTTCATTATCTTCAAGATTCCGATCATGAATTTTTTTGAACCGTACGATTAAAAGCACTTTCATGACGAACCAGCTGAATAGTATGTATATATCTTGCAAGCGAGTTTTAGTTTTAAAATATATATATATTTACCAGGCGACTAATTTCGTTGTAAATGAAATCGAACTTGGCGTTTTGGGGTCACTGAAAATTAATCATTAATTAACGCTCGTGTTAAAGTTTGCAACACACGAGATTTGCCGCTGTCAGGGTCAGTTATTACTCTACTGGTCTGCATGGCTACAAATTTATTTTTGAGATTTCGTTTTTTATGCGAAAATCAATGACTTCTACAGGTTACTGAGTGCTTTATCACAACTTTCATGATAGGTTTCTCTATACTTCCGAAATATAGTGTTCCTTTCAAGCATAAACGAAAAGAAAATGTTTACAAAATTAAATCTTATATCTCTGGATGTGCTTTAGGTGCTACTAGCCATCTGTACAAGGTTTAAGTTTTCTGCCAATTAGCATTTTTTCTTTTCCATACGGAAGAAAGGCAAAATGTATGAACATTAGCTGAATATCTAGCGAAATGACTGTGGCGTAGCCCTCGCGCAACGCCGCGTACTAGAAATGTGACGGAAAGCACACACCCCTTGTGTCGTTAAACTGTATTATACACTAAACTGAAAATGGAATTTGATACTTGTGATACATTTTCGAACCGGATGGTAGCGATAATTTTGCAAAATTAAACTCTGAAATTCTTATTTTTATCTTTTGATGGTATGCATCAACAACAATTAAAGATGTTTTACCCTTTTGCTACCTAATCTTCTATACTAAGTCGCTAATAACTATAGTTGTATATGTAGGTATATTTGTAACTACATCGTGTAAGAATTTATCGGAGTTAAAAACCGTGCTGTTAATGGAGATCTGTCGATTTGATTTAGGAACAAATTAAAATGCATATATATGCAACCTTTTTACTAATACCAGTATGCACTTTGTGAGTTAATGATAGCTTTATTTAACATTCTAGGCATTTTGCCTATTCCGTATTGGTTTCTGGTGTCGCGTTGGTTTCGTCACGACAACTGCGTTATTCTTTGCTGTGGTAGTGTGACTTGATCTGGACGCATTAGAATCAACTGGTCTACAGATTCAATCTGATTCGTGTTTTGTCAACTGTAAGTATACTATAATTAACACAATGGTCAGTTGATTAAATGAATCGGTGGGCGATTTTTCGCGAGATATTTTTAATACTTCAAGCGTCCCGATTTATTTATGTCAGCCGGCTGCGAACTTCGCGTCTTGTTACTTTTGTTAACCAATAATTTACTGTATGCTTTGTTTCTTTAAAGACTGAGATACGTTTGATGTAAGCGACGTTTTTTATAGTCACCTGTTAGGGATGACATTTAGGTATACATAAGCGCAGATAACTATAACAAAATGACGACACTTTTGCCTTAACCTTTATTTCGCGCGCTCGTGGGTAACAAAGGTGACTTCTAAATGCATAAGTGTCAATCTTAGGCAACATTGATAACTTTGACAATAACTCCAGCCGCCATTTGCGATGGACCACCCTATTGTACTTGTAATAACTATGATTCAAATTAGTAGGTAATTTTTCGCCGTTTTTTGGTTAATTTTTCAAGTATTCAATCGTTTTTGCACAAAAAAACGGATTATAATTTCAAACCGTTAGCTCAAGTTTTTTTAACGTTAAGACCTAGCATACAGCTTCCAAGAAAATACATTGATTATACGTGATTCGTGTTAGAACACGCATTTTGAGCTATGCATTAAGCATCGTAGAACTTCGTATACACATAATTTTTTATTCGTAAATTATGCTGCTTTATTCTAACATTTAATTAATGCATCATTACAGTAGATGAAAATCGGGGTTCTCACTTTTATTACACTCGCAGATTATTCATCTGAAATACTGAGTACATAATTCTGCGGAAGCCGGTAACTCTGGGTATTATAACAACTGGTTTTGCCTCTAGTTACTGTTATTCTTGAAAATGAGTACACTATGTAAAATATACTCGATATAGAGATGTAAATTCATTGGCGTTCTTGTTTGTTGTAATTGCGTGAGATAAACCAAATAATGATGGTTTGTATTTTTTATTAACTGTATCGCAGAGGATAAGATCGGGCCAGAGTACCCCTACATACGAAAATATGTATGTATGCATACGCTTATATTTATATATGCATATGGTTATTTAAATACATTCTAGTTTGATAAATTTTGCTATTTTATTATCACCATGGGGCCTATTTCTTTAACTTACGCGCAAATTACGAAAATATATGTCGTTCTGAATTATATAGAGGTTCCCAGTTACACAGCTCGCTTGAGCCCTTTTGTGATTTTGTACTACTATATAATGCCTGTGGTTCTATTGTAATAGGAGAAGTATTGCATACGCAGTTGCTTTGAATTGATATATTTTGGCATCATATCTAAAATCTCTAAATTACAAAAAAAAAACATGTCACATGTGAACCTTGCGTGTACATTACATTGGCAGGGTACACACGCGGAGATATCTGCATACTGTTTTAACATGTAACTATGTACTTGATTCTGATTATTTCTTCTACGCATAGCGTATTTATTTGACGGCGACTATTTTTCTTGCTGAAAAGGAGGTTACTTGGTCATTTGACGTAGGTTTAAGCTTTCAAATCACACTTTCTGTATCAATGTGTAAATAACAATTATATTTGATTGTTATATATCACATATATAGTTGCTATCACAGTGCAAATGTCCCCTTCACGTTTTTACCTACTAACTTGCGCAGAAGTTATATTCACTGCACCGAATTTTATTGCCATTTATTGTGTATACGCCGCAAGCATGTAACAGTATATATCGTTCTCATCTGTGCATGCAATCGAGCTGTGCGCATGTACTATTTTCATATAAACTAACTGCAACTATGAACAATATATAGAATTTATGTGGTTGGCACATGTATTGGTCATGTACAGTGTTTTCTTTTATTCTTGGCGTGTGTATATATATCGTTGCGCAACTTTCCTATACAATTAGCTTCTTAAGTTGTTTGAGAACTGGACTAGAATCTTTTTCGGTCCTGGATTGTTTTAGTTTCTGTAGCTCTGCGATTTTATCATGCTGATTTGTTTTCACATTTGAGAGTATATATAAACATCCAAGCGTAAAAATCTGTCAAAATTCAATTTCGTTTGGCATTTAAGCAATTTGTTTCCTTGAAGTGAAAAATGTTTCGCTGTCGTATATCGTATCTATAGTGGTTGGTTTCACAGGGTCTTGTATTATTCTCAACAGTTGTGTTGGATTGAGTCAAAACATCTGCTACAACGTTGAATTGATTTTGCAAAATGTTGCCTGATTTCTAAAATCATTTTGTCCTAACATTTTAAGTTAGTCATGACATCGAATACTTAAACCGTCGCTTTTTTCGCTCGGGGCCTCACTTTAGTTCGATCGTGGTAGACAGCATCGATTTGGTACGTTAGTTGTTCGTTGCTCTTCACGTTGTTAGTTATCACGCTGCACTTTAATTATTTATGGATTGTTGGTTGGTTGTTCGCTAGCACACTTCTTCGTGGTTATTGTAAGTCAGTCTTAGATTGTGGTTTGGGCGTTGCGGTGGATTCCCAGGTTACTTCTTTTCGCTAGCAGATTAAAGATTTTGGGTTTTAGCTCATCTGTACTACGGCACAGGGGCACCTCTACTTATCGATTACTCACGCAAACAGTATCTCGGCATCCTATTATTTTTGTGGATAGTCACGCGGCTCGTGAACATTAAGGCGATACAAAGATATTGCGTGAAGAATTAGATAGAGACACTGTGGCATGATGATGAGCATTTGTAATGAGCTTTTGCTCGCTTTAGCGATATTTTAATAGAATAACTTTGTTGTTGTGAATTGTTAATCGTTTGATTACTCTTATGGTACACAATTTTATGGTGCCTGTTGGTTGTTTGCTCAATGATTATTGAGGTGTCAATAGAGAAGTATTGGTAGTAGTATCATTAATAGTATTGATACTATTGTAGCCTAAGTGGCCAACCTGAGTGAGCTTTTTGAGGCGTAACTAAAGTTTCAGCTGCACGTTGAATTGAGTATCAGAGTTCATCGTTTTACGTAACGACAGTCGGACATTCCCAAAAGTCCACAGTATTAAATTTTTCCCAAACCCTAACGTTCGGCTGTTCTTTCGTTACAAACATGTGGAATGGCACTAACAGCCGAAGTTAATAATGCCACTGGTAGACGATTATTGTCGCAGTGAAATCCGCGTAAGCGTGGCCTGTTGGGCGAGTTAGGGAGTAGACACTTGCGCAGCGATGTTTTATACGAATGGGTGTGCACCGATAAATACTTACCAATTCCGTAGCGTGCCAATCACTGAGAAGGATCTCCACGCATCACGAGAGGTATTTAGCATTAGCGAGCCTTTAAAGCAAATGCATTTGTAATTGAATAACCCTGCTTTTGGAGGAAAATAAACCCATTAACTTAGCGGGCCGGGAGCTATTATCGTTTCGGGGGATGCGTAGAATATCAATTTATATAAATCAGGAACCAGACCCAACTACTGATATGTCTTACCGAAAAAGCGAGTATCAACGATAGTTATATTAGATGAGTGAATACACCGACCATCTGGAATGAACATGTGCAAAATTTGAGCAGGGTGATAATGATAAACTCGAATTCAAAATAAACATTTTGTTACCCGAAGATAAAAACCTTTAGCGAGGGAGGACGGGCAGCATGACCTTTACCTAGGGACTACCTGGTAAAATCAAGCAGCTCTTCTCTAGATAAACCCAATTACCTGGATGTATGTGTTTATATACATACTGCATATTATTCAATAGTGTTATTATATGGCATATTGTGGACGTTTTTATAATATTTTTGCATATTTGATAAATGTGTAAAATATAATTACGGACCATTCAAGGTTCGAAAAGCAAACTCACTTATCAATAATAAAATCAATACGGAATAACTCCACAAAATAAAGCCCCAAAATAATGCCAAGAAAGACCAAATTTTGCAAAGTATGATCAACCAATGGTCAAATCTACGACAATCGATAAATTTACTGAATTTTTCACATGTTTTATAAAGATTTACAAACTCACGGTTAGCACAAGTAAATATCACTCTAATTACCAAATTCATCGGTATATATAGCAAAATATTACAATTTATGAATAAATACTTTTGCCAAAATGCATTTTGATTGACTATGCTGTGTACTATGGACCAGGGACTAAAACTTCTACCGAAATTTTCCAGGCTTCCACAATTTTAATTTTTAATACTAAGTAAGAAGTCAAATAAATCCAAAAATATTTGAGAGATGCAACAGTCCCAGATTGTTGTGGAATTTCGTAAACAGGACAAAAATCAACTCTAAGTTTTTGATTAAGATTGCGGGAATGGCCGGATACCGGTGAAGAGTGATTTTAGTACATAATTTCACGCGTATATTGCATGTCAATTTAATAAATTGACTGATTATAGTTGTAAGTTCCGTTGTTTTCATCACGTTCCACTTGCTCCGTTTGGATGTAAGTGGGCCGATTCCGTAAGTTGGAAACCACAGACGAAACCAGTTCATAACATCCAGGTGATCTGACTTGCTGCATGCGTCGTACCGACATGGCATGATTGTATATTGTTGAATAAAATGCAGAATTACATATATATACTTTATATTTTGTTTCGATGGTCTTGGTTATCTGCTTATCAGGATAGGCATGGGGTGCAAGTCATGTTTTTCTTTTACCCTTCGTGATTAGGCATCAGAGAATTGATCCTGATACGCATTTACGTTCGATTTATCGTTATTGTTATCAGAGGGCACCATTAGCACATACTTCGTAACTAAATACTGATTTATGTTTTATGAATGTATTTACGTAACTAGGAACAGTTCGTGTGATCGATATTAGAATGGGTATTTGTTGGTTGTAAAAATTCGGATTTGACCTGGTTTGAAAAGGAGGCCACCAAACATTTAGAATCCCAATCACGTATTTGTGGACACCAAAGGCCAAAAGATATGTACTTAGGCAGCCCTGATTTGAGCGTATAATATGAGCGTAACCATAAGCTGCGACTTCCTATCACCCTCTTTTGACACTATGTAAAGAAACTCTATTAGAAAACAAAACAGTCATTGCAATAGCGAAATCCGAGTTAAAAAATCGTTCGCGAATGCAGAGCAACTGATTACAAAATGGGCAGTTTCTCTTCTCTAACAAAATTCACGTATTTGCAGTTTTCCACAATTTTATTTCACAATATGACGACTTAAATTCTGCATATTTTCGTTAGCTAACACATTTCGTTTAACGAATGTGCATAACTCGCGAACATCAAATGTAGTGTGTTGATTTCAAAATACCAAACAACTATATTTTAGTTCTAGAAATATAAATTTTCCAGTGCAAACAACAACGGCTACTAACCGGTCAGGTGATGTTTTATGACTAATTGTGATTAGAGCAATGTTTGTTTCGTAGTGTTTTGGATCCGTTGCCCATTTTTTGTTATTTCATAGTTTGACGGTGCTTGGTACACCGAACGAGCGATTGCCAATCGCTATTGGTAGAAGGCAATGTGGTGGTGCGGCTTAAGGTTACTCATGCATAAACGTCCGCTTTTCAAGCGATCATAAATTAAACAAAAATTTTAAATAATGAAATTTTGGGGCTACGTATCATAAATGCGTAATCAGCCACTAGTTCAGCCGTAATCTCGGCCACAAATCCCACGTGTTCGCCCGGGATAACCAATCCGGGACACCCAAAATTGCTGTAAAACGGTCTCTATACGGCCAACTACTTTATAATTTCATAGTTTTTACTTTCTTTGGTAATCAGCTAGTCCAACTAAGATAGGATTCCGCTCTCGACAACCTGCCTCTTTCAATACTTCTAAAATCGTCAATTTTGTTTGTTTTAATCCATGTATTTTCACGGATCGACGGGTGTTTCAAGGCTCTTGCCCAAATGGTTGTGTCTCTATACCCGCTAGGTTGTCATTTTCTAAAGATATTTGCGGTTTCGTTTCTTAGTGTCTTGTAAAGGGCGCGCTTTTACTTCTTGCAGCATGCAAGGAAATATACGCACAGCCAGGGCAAAGAAGTGTAGCCCGCGTGAGTCCTGGTCTAAGCCATAATAATGTACATTCACACAAAAATCGTTTATTCGACTTTGTAAAACTCAAATAGTCACACAATCGTATATTACACCACACTCACATATCTATTCAAATAAAACGTCATTCAATACTTACGGTTAAACTGTATTTACAGCAATACACCGATTGAACACGTTAGCAATAACACGACCGATTGCATAAAATGAGGGCCTTAGCTCACGATGCAACGCTTTAAATAATGTTTTGACGCCCTAATTCTAGGAACCCAATTAAACCTGGTTCTAACTAAAATCTCCCTAAGGCGTAGATTTTAATGTAATTGCTGCCTAATTGCTGTAGAATTAATGAATTCATGGAATTGTAAAATTCACTTTCTAACATAAGTTTTAATTTTTACGTTAGAGAGACCCTTGGTCTAATTCTCCGAATCCCTAACTCATAACAAATTTTTAAGATTTCACAGAAAATTCAGCACAAATACCCATTTGCGCTAATGTAGCCCTAATACTAAAGGCACCCAAGGGTTACACTCAAACCGATAAGTACCTAAACTATAGCTTTGACACACAAATTGTAAAATTTTAATTTGTTTTACACTGTCTTACTAATTTCAATAACCTATGAAATTCTTATTGCCAAAAATAAACGAGGGGATGAGGTTCGTAACTTCTTAAAGGATGGGCCAAATGTGCCCAATTTGGTATAATCTACGCATGCCCTGTGGCATTTGGCATTAAAATACCATTTTGAACCGGTCATCCGCCCTGTCCACTTTAACATGATTTATACAGTTTACAGGTTTTATACTGTGAGTATTACAGATTAATAAACGCAAATAATTTAAAATTTTTACACGCAATACACATGCATACAAACGAATTATGTTGCTATTACGTGGCATTGAAGTCAGACAATACGCGGTAAACATACAAACACATTTTACAGGTATTAAATATGCTATAGGTAATGCACAAAGGTTTTATACATACAACACATACAGTCAATATCGGAATGTAGCTGCAAAACCTCACACATACAATGACGCTTATGCCAAGCTGCTTACATTCCACACTGTGAACAACTAAGAGATGACGCAAAATTTAGAATTCCACAGGCATTTACCCAGCATAGTTTCTGCGAAATAAGAGCATTGCATGTAATACTAATCCAAATGGATAAGTCAATTTATTAGGGTAGCATATGAGGGGTTTACTTCTTTGCATTATTCCCTCCCCCATGGAAAATTTGTCCCCAAATTTTATAAAACTTAAAGTGGCATCATAATTAATCTTGTGTCATCTTTAATTTTCACAATGTCAATCAATTAAGTAAGTAATCAAGTCACTTCCGCAAAACGCTCTGTCTTCGAAATTTCTTTAGAGTCCAATTTCATCACTATGTTGTTTCTGTTACAAGTCCCTGTTCATACCAAAAGCAGAACATAGTTACTGCAAAACTACCGGCAGCTTTAACTGCCGTTGTTGTACAGTACCGTATACAATCGATACGAGAGACATGGTTGCAACGCGCGCTGTATCGACGTACATCGATAACCATTAACGTTAGCCATATTGCACACAGCCACGCAATCTCCGCCACATCCACATTGCCACGTTGCAGCGCAAACCCATAGTTCCTTCAGCTTTGGTTCAATTAATCGGCTCGAAGTTGCGAGTACACAAAGTTTGACAACATATGACGCCTCACATGAGTTTTCCCACTGGTACTTTACAAAGATTTAGCTTGATCTAACATTCATAATTCATATTTATATTACACATATAACAAACATATCATTCTAACTATATTCTTATCAGATGCTTTTTATTTCTTGATTCATTAAAAAACTATTTCCATTGAAATGCTGAATATTTTATTTATTTACATATTTATTCAGCTAAGATGCGTCTGCATAAAAACTGTAAATTTATTATTTGTGTATGTGGGTCTCTGAAAACGATTTTGATAGCCCAATTTTTTTATTTGCCACACTTAAAATCCTCTTTTAATGTGCATTTAGCTTAGTTTACCAAACAATTTTCATGTAGAATTTCAATTTTCAAATAGACATTATACAATTGTATGCAAGCGCAAAATTGTACATTGCTAATTTATTTTAATAATACATGTGATATGAAATGTTTCGAAGAAATAAGCTATCAAAATTTTTTTTTATAAGTTTCTCACATAAATTCAAATATATAATAGTTTGCAAAGAGTAAAGCTCTAAGTCTCCGGCAGCTTCAAGTTTATTTATGCTCCGCAGAATACAGTTGTGTGATTTGTTTACAGGAAATGATCTATGAATGAGACAGCATTATGTGACGCATTTTTTTCAACTGTATCATAATATTCTACAAGCAGATTCTAATATAAAATTTTAGCTGACACGGCAATGTAGACTAAACAATGAAGGTTTTATTTATTTTGTAACGTAGTGTTTTTGTTAGTTGTGTTACAGAAAACTATATTTCACATATATATGCATACACACAATGCATACGTATAAACATAAACACACCAATGTATTTCTTAATTACACACAGTCACATACATACACAATTGTGTACATGTATATTTATGGTTATCAAAGTAGTTTAACCATACCGGAGCCCACTTGGCAAACCATTTGTTATAAAGTACAACATATTCAGTATTCACGAAAATGGGCACAGGTTTGAGAGAATCCCCGTGTGTTTTGAAATCTATTTTTACACCATTGAGCACAAGATGCACTGTATACATGCGGCTAGATGGCCACTAAACCTAAGCCTAGCCGAAGACAGACGGTATTGTGTATAAAGAACACATATCTAAAGATCACGCTAGCAGAACATCATGTCTAAGTTTTAGGGTTTTTTTACTGAGGGTCCAACTAAACAAGGAAACAATATAAGGTCTCTTGTCTGTCCACCCAACCAATCCTGCTTGCTCCCAGCCCCGATCGTATTGCCTTTGCTGGTCACTGTCTGAATGAGCAAACAAAGAGAAACTCACTCAAACTGGAACGCGCCCTACGGTGTAGGGGTACCCCTGGTTGCTGGCACAGAGCGGGCGACAGGAGACACGTGTTTTTCGAGTGTCTAGGGGAACATCGTTAATAAATTTGAAAGCGCTGTTCTCAGGTTCTAAGCACGCAGTGGTATATTTTCGAGAAAAAAATGAGTGTAGTCACCCGCCTAGGACCAGCAGAACTAATCACCAAAATTAGGAGAAAATTGAAAAATTTATTTTAATATATTTGGCTGATTTTCCAAGATTTATAACATATCATTTTTTATACTGCTTACATTAACGTGCAATATATACACATATAATTTTTTTCATCTTGTGTGTTACTAACTACGTGATTAGTAAAATTTGGATCCGCCTTGCCTTTTGACACTCAATTGCTATAATAAAATGCTCCAAAACTTTAATTTTTATACACTATTTAGTTAATTACGACACGCTCAACCACTATAGTACTACGAACACCAAATTTTATCTAATCAATGTCATCGAGCGCCAAGTTACCTCCTATTTCATCGTCCTACAAACTCTTATTTTGATTTCTGATATATCCATAACTACACCCGAATTATAGGACTTCAGTTGCTCTAAACTACCCGTGATTTTATCGAAATATCAAATCATTAGTTAATACTAATATTTTTAAGGGAAAGGAAAAAACTACTATCTATTCGATATTTCCACATCCTCTAAAAGTTCATTGCATGATTAAATTTTTTGTTCGATATGTTAATATTTATTAATTGACCTAACTTTTGACAAGCTTCAGATGTACTAGGTTGCTTTCGAACATTATTTGCACTTATAACAGCAGCTTACAAACATTGAAAATTGTATAGGCTAATGAGTGTAATTACAGAACTAGCTGGTGTCTCATATTTCGAATTTTTGGTAAGATTTGTAACCAAGGAATCGGTTACCGTTTAGCATTTTTTTACAAAACTATCGAGGAATTTTGTTAAATTATAGTTTTTGTTTAGCAGTTAACATTCATAACATCAAAACTAAATACACATGGAAATGATGTGCCTTATGTCTTTAAGCAAATTTTTCTTTCTCTTAGCTCGCCCTTTTTTAATACAACAGCCTTACTTCAAATAGCAGCATAAATAACACTTACTTTATCACATCACGAACTATACCGGCGCTTCCCAAGTCGGATTGCAAACGCTAACTTCATACGACGGCCTATATCCATTCTTTTTGACAGTTTAACTGGTTGGTAATGAAATTACACTGATCATAATTATATGACCTTATATAAATTTCACATACATTAGATATACCATTTAGTGGTTTTTTTACTGTTTTTGTCTATTTACCTGACAATATTAGTGTAGTTAGGACATAGATATTCCAATTTTTTAAGGATGATCAGTTAATAAGTTACAATTTTTTGATTTAGTTAACCCAAATCTTTAAACATTGCGATAATTTCTTTTAACAACAAATTGATACTTAAGGTGGAATACCTTTAAACGATTACCAAACAGCCTAAGCCCATTTTCTATTAAATAAATGATAAAAAATATAGCCCGTTTATGATACAAAATACATTCGATTGCAATATAAGCAAAATATATACTCCGTGAGTATTTAATATAACCGAAAGCAAAAAATATATACCAACCCAATCACCGTAAAAAGAATAAGTATATCAATTATTTTGAAATTGATGAACTTGATTATTATTAAATGAAATTAAACTCTTCTCTGCTTATTGTTACGACTTACAGACGTTGGGTTTTAGTCAAATTTTTGAGGCGTAAGAGTTCAGGATCAAATGTGGATCAAAAAGTCGTTTGTGTGATTTGGATATTTTAAGGGCGTAAAGAACAAATGAGATATAGTCTTTTCAGAGTCGCGGATCGACCATGCTTGATGTTTTAACGTTGGATCGGAGGTCATTGCAGTGATGTGTCATTCACTTTTATTTGTGTGCAGCAACTGCGCGCCATAGCCAGTATGGTCACTACATTTGCACATAGCTTGTCTTAGGTGCAACGGAAATGTCGAATGCGCCCTTCGTGCAATGGTTATAACCTCAGCTTCCTCAGGTACAAAAACTGACATCGTTGCACGCGCCTAAGCATCTGAAATTTCCATTGCCATCGCTTCGTGCATTTGACAAGACTATTGCATTCGCGAGCGCAATACAATCTGCGCTTGCATTGCAGCGTGCAATGGATTTCATCATTATCGCTTGTACAATGGGTTTTTCATTTAAAGAGTAATGTTTATGTTTCAGAGCAGCAAACACTTGAGATAGTTGATGCATACCATGCAGATACAATTGGTTTTAACGTATTCAGTAAGCACAAAAGCCTATAGACACATTCTAATGACCTACATACATCTATATTGAGAACGTAAAAAATTTGATTACTTTTTAGGTGTTAAATCCTACTAGATTGTCCTCCGGTACCGTTACACAGGATGAATTGCCGGCACAATCGGGGCTAAAACAACGAAACCAACGTGTTAGAAGTAATGGAGTCCGACAGTCTTGCTTCAGACGTAGGCTAGCAACTTATGAACCCCTGTCCAAATGTCCAAACCGACTGCCCATCTGGTTGGTAACAGAAAACGTTTTTTATAAAAGTTGAAGGAAACTCCGATTCCAAATTGTTTAAGCAATTTTATGGAGTCCAATTCTGTCTGAAATAAATTTAGTGCGATATTGCTGAAAGGTTGTAGTGGCCACCCTCCTCTATTAGCTTCGACATTTTGCTGCCAATGACGGTTTGGGTAAAAATGTTTCTACTCTACATGTCCATTACCTGTCTAAGCCAAATATGAAAATTTTAGAAACTATTATGAGCAAAAAGATAAAACTGAATTTTTTCTCCATAAATGCATAATCATATATCAACGCCCATAGACGAGCATAGCGTAATGGTAAAATCAGCGCACTTGGCTCATAGATTAACAACATGCGGATATATTATAGTACAAACACAATATGGCATCACAACACAGTTTGTACCACTGCACATAAAATATTACTCCTGTGGGCTAAAGATAAGAGTAATAACTATGATTTCACCAAGCTAGTTCACAAAATAAAGCCCAATGATAAGCTATGCCCTATTAAATCTGCTGCCATATCGTTTTTAGACAATACATATTAAATCTGTCCAATTAGCAAATGCATTGCAATTTAAAACTGGCCCATCGTTTCCACAAAAATAGTACACACCTAATAAGACAGAAAAGCATTTTATATTTAGGACCGTATTCGCTAAAAACGCATGCGGACATTCAAACCATTAGAGAAATCTTACGCGAAATTTATTTATACGCAAGTAAGTTTCCAACACTTCACAATTACGCCGAACTTCTTTTAAACACTACCTTGGCCCACGTGCAAATGCATTGCAATTTAAAACTGGCCCATCGTTAGCACAAAAATAGTACACACCTAATCAGACAGAAAAGCATTTTATATTTAGGACCGTATTCGCTAAAAACGCATGCGGACATTCAAACCAACATTAGAGAAATCTTGAGCGAAATTTATTTATACGCAAGTAAGTTTCCAACACTTCACAATTCTTCATTTTCAATTTGTTCACACTTCACAACGCCGAACTTCTTTTAAACACTTCTTTGGTCCACGTCAACTTTAGGTACCGAAGTATAAGTTTATGACAACCGCTCGCTAAATAAACTTTTTTCTGTGCAAAGTTAGACCGCATAATAATTTACAGCTCATATCGCTCCGTGAACTCAACAACAAAGCAGCTTCGTTTATTTGGTTGTTGCACAGTTCGTCATTTACATTGTCAGGACAGTGACGGTGCAACTTGAGTGTAATGAGTAACACTATGGTTAGAGTACAATATATCTACATAAATGTATAACATCAAGAGAAAAGCTACGAATACAAGGCCAGCAACAACTGCAAATATAGCACCGTCCCAAAGCAGCACAGTTTCATAGTAGATCGGATTGTATATTGTGGATCCGATGATGGGAGCTAAACTATAACTAAAACCAATGATTGCCATTATTTTTCCAAATTCTGTCGGTCCCACAACGTGGCACAGGTATGCATCCTGAAATATTATATACGCAATTAAATACTTTTAACAAGAGAACCACTTTTAAAATTCAACGATGCACAGTTAAATATAACTTTTCGTGACACGCAATATTGATATTTTAGAACTCCTTGCTTCAAGAATTAGATTGGATTTCAGTTGCGGTGAACAACTGTTGCCGATACAACGACTCAAAACAGGCTATTTGGCTTAGTCACGCTTGCTGACAACGCTGTTGTTCAAACCATTAAGGTGCGTCACAACATGAGCGAATAAAATCACGCGGCCACACATACAGTAACGAACAAAAATAAGCACGTAAAAACGAACGCGAAACGCACGAACGTTCGTTTACAAACAAACGTGAAAGTAAACGAATTTTACAAGTTTGCTCATGAATATTTTTGCGTTCGTTTATGAGCGAACGTTAACGCAAACAAACGTTTTAACTTTAGTTTATAAACGAACGTTGTTGCGTTCCTTATTTTTGGACTCTTTGCTCATGACATGTTGCGTAACGAACTAAACTATTAACTGTATCGACATTGCAGAGCGTAGATGGTACACCTGCTCTTTTTGCGTGCACACCCAATCAGCTCTCGATAGCATACATCCATATGCTATATGTGGATATCACACAATACCGCACAAGTTAAAACAAAACTAAACACCGGTAATAAGTTTACCTTGCCCGAAAACCCCAAAGTTCAAGCTATCAGCCACCCAGGACATCACAATAAAATTAGGAATCTTGCGTCGAGGAACCATGAGGGTGACATCCTCAAACCCCATAACTCCAGAGCCGAAGACTCAATCGAAAAACAAAAAAGTGATATCGGCATATATCGTTTTACTATAAAATAAAACCAACCTGAGTGAAAATTCAAAAGTTGAGATAAAAATAACCTTGCTTAATTGAAGGGTACTAAAATGTGGTAAAAAAACTCTCACTCTTGACCTCTCCTTTGGCCTCTGACCTCGAACCATGGGGGCACTATACCACCGTACCGATAGAACCATAAGCAGCAGTGCAAAACCAACACCAGCAATGAGTTTTCTATCCCCGAAAACGCCCAAATGAAACTTTTCAGCCGCCCAGGACGTCACAATGAAATTAGGAATTTTGGGTCGAGGAACCACGAGGGTGACATACTCAAACCCCATAACTCCAGAACCGTATCCTTAACCGAAAACAAAAAAGAGGCGTAGTCATTTATCATTTTACTATAAAATAAAACCAACCAGAGAAAAGATTCTAAACTTAAGATGAAAATAACTTGATTCCTCGAAGTGTACAAAAATGGAGTAAAAACCCTCATTCTGATAACAGACCCCGGAAGCAGACCTCAAATCAAGGTAAATATCCGTTCGAATAAGCCCAAGATCACGAAGATCGGTTACATCGTTCCCGAGTTATGGCCGATTACACACATAGACGGAATTTAAAAGCTTTCACCTCTGTAACACACAATTTCCGTTACATTACACTATGCTCTGATTAAGGCAATACTGAG
This sequence comes from Trileptium ribeirensis, assembly GCA_030248225.1. Classification (NCBI taxonomy): domain Eukaryota; kingdom Metazoa; phylum Nematoda; class Enoplea; order Enoplida; family Thoracostomopsidae; genus Trileptium; species Trileptium ribeirensis. Next base: position 39,415 of record JASANE010030477.1, on the reverse strand, counting down.
TATTTCGTAATTAAGTGTTGTAGAACAACCATAGGCGTAAAATAGCTAAGGGAGTCACGATATGAATCTTTCTGAATTTAGATATTCTTGAAAAATTTATCTGAACGAGTCGTGTGCAGAGAGCGTAGCGTAGAACTTTTGTTAAATGACAATATATAAGGAAATAAATGTATTGTGTGTCACGCAACCGTACGTCACTTGTGAATATTTCAAATTATATTTTGCATGAAAGAAAACGCAAAATAATATATTTTGTCATATCTTTGAGACATGTTTATCAATTATTTTTATTTAAAATGAAATAAAGACAGAAAATTTTTTTTTCGAAATAGAAATTGATAGATGTTTGACTAAAGCTTCGGTTCTATTGAAGAATCCAATTTTTTTAACTTTTTCGTCTATGCGTCGTCCAATAAAAATTATAAAAAAAACTGTCTAGCATATTTGGATAACACCACTTCTCACCGGATTCTATTTATAAACTTGCATCTAGGTATAGCGCGTAATGATGCATTGGTGTCGCAACTTCAACAATACAAAATGCGAGCAAATGACTCCAAAAAATAACCCATACATACACATTTTAAAAAAAATTACTTCTATAAATTGAGCGCTATGCGATTTGGTTTTGAAAATAGTGGAAATCAGTAAATATAGACACAAAAATATTTTAACGACTTATGTTGCTATAAGGACGACTATTGTTAAAGGTTATGCCGGCTTGAGCACTTGTCGTAAAATTATTTTAAAAACTATGATTTTGACCGCAGCTTTGATACGCCCCTAACATACAGTACAAAAATGACCGTCGCATTTCGAGTGAATGACTCACTCGAGATTCCAAAACTATTTAAATTAATAGTAAATTATATTTTTAGAACAAATGTATTTCGAGCGAGTGCCGAGCCAGCGACAGCCATTTTTGGCGGATACTGTACAATAATGCTTAAATGCGCCACATCTAGGCGTGATCAAAGTATATAGTAAATTTTTAATTATACCAGCGAAGCCGTTCCGACTTGTCCAAAACCACCGATCAGAATACTAATAAACACCAATATTTTCGTTTTCGCAAACGCTAGGCACAGCAAAGACGCAACACAAAAAAGCATGCTGAAACAAAATACAAAGTTATATTAGTATAGTGAAGGTGTGCCCAGTCGAAATGGAATGAAATTCTGCTGCATGCTACAATACCGTAAACAGGTAAATACATTAAATAAATACTAAGTTTGGAATTATTATAAGATAAACTTAATTGAAACTCATGACTAACCGTAAAATAAATAACATTAATATTTTCAACTAAGAACTAGTAAATAAATGGTAAGCGCTAAAAAGAGAACTACTTACCCGCACGGCAAAAGCGTTGATTTAGAAAAGTCTGAAATTTCCCATGTCTCACAACGTTCTGTTACGTCTACGCTACGAAAAGCTACTGGGCTTCGAAGACGCATAGATAGCGGAAATGTGGTAATGTTTAAGCAGCTAGCAACACTTAGTGATTTTAATAATATTATAATATTTTAATATTATTTATATATTAATATTTTCGCTTTATTATATCGTAATACTTTTCAACAGTCTCAAGTCATCCGCCTCTTTTATATAGATTCCCCCGCATGATTAATAAGAGTACGCTAGCATAAATATAATCTAGTCAATCATTTTTGATTTAGTTATGCCACATTGTCTTGACGGCGTATTAGAGTATCGGTCACGCCGATGTTGTAGTAGCACAATGTGTTTTAGTAAATAATAATTGCCGATAAAACTTGAATAAATCAAAAGTTGTTGTTATTTTATATAAAACTCACAGTACTGGCCACGATTCACTATCACTTTGAAAGCGATTGAGCAACAACTAATCAACAGGGTCAGTTACGAATGGTACCGGATTTAATTTTTAAAATTTCTTAAAACTAACAAATATATTTGAAAATTTTATCGGAAATGCCGAGAACCAGATTTCTGTTGCCAAACATTGTTTACGAAATAACTGTTAGTTTCATATATTTATAGATATTTTCAAATAATATTAGTCGTTTTCGGTTGCTTTTCAGCGAACTAATCAAATGTGCACGCTAATTACGATCGCACTGAATTTAGTTTGCAGTGAATAGCCAGGAAAATGCAATCGAAAACGATGGTCTTCGCATTCGATCCAAATTTCATCTTATCCTAATCAATTGAAATTTCGCCAAATCGTAATCGCGATCGAAATTTCGTTCGGTCGTAATCGGTCAGAAATTCGTCTAATCGAAATCGAAACACATTCTATGGGTTATTTTCGCTTATTATTGGCCGCGACTATAGTTCATCTTTATTTTTCTGCTTACCTTATCATTGTTACAAGTACATCGTGGCATTTTACATGATACAGAATGAGCGCAGCGATTGCGTTACCAACTGTTTGAGCCAACGATTGCGCTGACGAGTAGAGACTACTTTGACGCGGCGTAAATGTACGAGGTCGATGGTACAAATACACGTACTGAATATCTAGAATATTCAATGTAATGCCGTGTTGTCATAGCTCGCAAGCTGAAAAACAAACATAGGCAGGCTTCTCGAAACTACCAAAATAATACATGGCGGTTCCCTCAGTTCGTAACTAAGGAGAGCTGAAAATACCTGGGCGCGGCTTCCCACCACTATATCTGGGGAGACCATGAAGTGCTATAATTCTGTCAGAAGACGCCGAATATATTAATTTAATAACTGACTGCAATAATGGATAAATAAGGGAAAACTTAACTAATTTTAAATCCCACAGGGGAAAATTTTGGGACCTTTTAGCCAAAATAGAGAAAAATTAGCATATTTTTAAGCTACCAAAGAAAGACTCGCTAATTTTTAGCCGCCGTGCAGGAGAGTGCCTGGGGGCATGAACTGGTAGAAGCCAAAATTTAATGTAATGGGTAACCTAGGGGAGATAGATATACCTAGGCCCAACTCCCCCCATTTGGAGAAGCCGTACAAGGAAACAGTACGTTAGTCGAACTCAGTTTCCTTCTGTTTCCTCCTTTAACTAAATTACTGCGTGTCAGCGAATCTTTATGATTACTACCAATAAAATTTTTAGTCACACTACAGCCTACATTAAGTTGCACAACAATAAGTTCTTGCAATATTAACATAATAAACATTGTAAATGTAAAACTAAAGGCACACAAATTAATTCAAGTCAATAGCGAGGTTTCTATTTCAGTTTCGAGAAAAATTAAGGATACAGCTTTGAGATGACAAAGCTGGTACTTTGAGAACCATTGCGATACTTTGTAACCACTTTCATGGAGAATTATTAACTAAAGTTTACATTGGGGTGGCGCCGTTTTATATCAATACGAAAGTTATGCATACGCAACTTCTGGCGCGGTGTCAATTCAACCGCTATCTAAATACTTTGAAACAGATACTGGCATGTTCTCAGTGGGGTATGGAAACACCTACTTTCCAAATCACCCATGTTCGTGAAATTTTCGCCACGTCCGTCCCCCCACTCGGCCGAAACCCGCCGTGTTCGACTAAATCCAAAATAATTTATGTCTCTATATTGATGTTTTCTGTAGGCAAAATGTTTTTATACATTAAGTAGCACTATTTCTAATGCTAAAAGGTTATTTTATAGCCATGAAAATACTGAAACAGTAAAACTACATAAAAATATAGAAATATTTATCATTTTTAAACGAAGTATATTCCATGTGGCTCTCAGAAGCGCACCACTTTTCAGAAGGCTGTGGACACCCGGAGATATGTTGTTTTGCACTCATGTACAGTTAAGACCAAAATTAAGCGTATAAAAAGGAACGTGAACTATATTGCGTTTCTCCGCGTCCAGGCAAAATAATTGTGTCACTCTCGATCCAACATTAAATGAGCAAACGAAACTAATTCTGTCCGCGTCTGTATTTACTTTATTTTTGGTCTGTGGCCATACATACATTAGTAACTCTATCGAGATTGCAGAACTTAGTGAAGCACAGGTACACCTGCGCCTTTTGCGTGCACAGCCAAACAGCTCTCGATAGCATACGTCGATATGTTATAAGTGGATATAACACAAGTTAGAACAAAACTAACACCGGCAATAAGTTTACCATGCCCCAAAACCCCCAAGTGCAAGCTATCAGCCTCCCAGGACGAAACAGTAAAACTAGTAACTCTATCGAGATTGCAGAACGTAGAGAAGCATAGGTACACCTACGCCTTTTGCGTGCACAGCCAATCAGCTCTCGATAGCATTTGTCGATATGTTATATGTGGACATCACACAATACCAGCACAAGTTACAACAAAACTAACACCGGCAATGAATTTCCCATGCCCCAAAACCCACAGGTGCAACTTTTCAGCCGCCCAAGACGTCAGAACAAATTTTCAAATTTTGGGTCGAGGAACCACGAGGGTACCTCAAACCCCATAACACCAAAACCGGACCCTTAATCGAAAAACAAAAGAAAAAGGCATCGAAATTTATCGTTTTACTATGAAATAAAACCAACCAGAGAAAAAAATTCGAAAGTTACGATAAAAATAACCTTGCTTCCGTGAAGGGTACCAAAATGGTGTAAAAACCCTCATTTTGATTTCTGACCACGAATCATGGGGCGTCATACCCCCGTACCCATGGAACCATGGGTCACAGAGCAAAACCAATACCGGCAATGAGTTTCCCATGCCCGAATACCCCAAAGTGAAACTATTCAGCCGCCCAGGACGTCAGAACAAATTTTCTAATTTTGGGTCGAGGAACCATGAGAGTGCCATACCTCAAACCCTCTATAACTTCAAAATTGTAGCCTTAATCGAAAAACAAAAAAAGATGCGTCAGCATTTATCATTTTACTATGAACTAAAATCATCCAGAGAAAAAAATCGAAAGTTACGATAAAAACAACCTTGTTTCCGTGAAGGGTACTAAAATGGTGTAAAAACCCTCATTTTGACCTCTGACCACGAACCAAGGGGGCGCCATACCTTTGTACCAATTGGTCGTACAGTAAAACCGATACCGGCAATGAGTTTTCCATGCCCGAAAACCCAGAAGTGAAACTTTTCAGCTGCCCAGGACGTCAGAACAAATTTTCTAATTTTGGGTCGAGGAACCATGAGAGTGCCATACCTCAAACCCCATAACTTCAAAACTGGAGCCTTAATCGAAAAACAAAAAAGATGCATCAGCATTTATCATTTTACTATGAACTAAAATCACGCACAGAAAAAAACTCCATAGTTAATATAAAAATAACCTTGCTTCCGTGAAGGGTACTAAAATGGGGCCAAAAACCCACATTTTTATCTCTGACCCCGGAACCAGACTCCAAATCAAAAAACGCTCAGGGGTAAATCAAACGGTAAATCGACTATGCCGGTTCGAATGAGCCCAAGATCATGAAAATCGGTTAAGGCGTTCTCGAGTTATGGCAGATCACACACACGGAATTTAAAAGATTTCACCCCTGCAACGCACAATCTCTACTACATTTCACTACGTTCTGATTAGAAAATTTTGGATCGATAAACCATGGAAGCGCCATACCCCGTACCCATACAACCATAGATCGCAGAGCAAAATCAACACCAGCAATGAGTTTGCCATGCCCAAAAACACCAAGTAAAACTTTTTAACCGCCCAGGACGTCAGAACAAATTTTCGAATTTTGGGTCAGGGAACCATGAGGGTGCCATACCTCAAACCCCATAACTCCAAAACAGGAGCCTCAATCGAAAAACAAAAAAGAGGCATTGGCATTTATCATTTTACTATGAAATAAAACCAACCAGAGATAAAAATTGGAAAGTTAGGATAAAAATACGCTTGCTTCCGTGAATGGTACTAACACGGGGTGAAAAACCTCCATTTTGACCTCTGACCTAAACCTTGGGGGCGCCATACCCCCGTACCCATGGGTCACAGAGTAAAACCAATACCGGCAATGAGTTCAGTTTCCCATGCCGAGAACCCTCAAGTCAAACTTTTCAGCCGCCCAGGACGTCAGAACAAATTTTCTAATTTTGGGCGAGGAACCATGAGGGTGCCATACCTCAAACCCCATAACTCCAAAACAGGATCCTTAATCGAAAAAAAAGAGGCATCGGCATTTATTATTTTACTCTGAAATAAAACCAACCAGAGATAAAAATTCGAAAGCTACGATAAAAACAACCTTGCTTCCGTGAAGGGTACTAAAATGGTGTAAAAACCCTCATTTTGACCTGTGACCACGAACCATGGGGGGCGCCATACCCTTGTACCAATTGGTCGCAGAGTAAAACCGATACCGGCAATGAGTTTCCCATGCCCGAAAACCCACAAGTGAAACTTTTCAGCCGCCCAGGACGTCAGAACAAATTTTCTAATTTTGGGTCGAGGAACTATGAGAGTGCCATACCTCAAACCCCATAACTTCGAAACTGGAGCCTTAATTGAAAAACAAAAAAGATACATCAGCATTTATCATTTTACTATGAACTAAAATCATCCACAGAAAAAAATTCCATAGTTAATATAAAAATAACCTTGCTTCCGTGAATGGTACTAAAATGGGACCAAAAACCCACATTTTGATCCCTGACCCCAAATCAAAAAACGCTCGGGGGTGTAAACGGTAAATCGACACTATGCCGGTTCGAATGAGCCCAAGATCATGAAAACCGGTTAAGGCGTTCTCGAGTTATGGATCAAACAAACGGAATTTAAAAGATTTCACTTCTGCAACGCACAATCTCTACTACGTTTCACTACGTTCTTATTAGAAAATTTTGGAGCGATGAACCATGGCAGCGCCATACCCCGTACCCATACAATTATAGATCGCAGAGCAAAATCAACACCAGCAATGAGTTTGCCATGCCGAAAACCACCAAGTAAAACTTTTTAACCGCCCAGAATGTCAGAACAAATTTTCGAATTTTGGGTCGGGGAACTATGAGGGTGCCATACCTCAAACCCCATAACTCCAATACAGGAGTCTTAATCGAAATACAAAAAAGAGGCATTGGCATTTATCATTTTACTATGAAATAAAACCAACCAGAGATAAAAATTCGAAAGTTAAGATAAAAATAAGCTTGCTTCCGTGAATCGTACTAAAACAGGGTGAAAAACTTCCATTTTGACCTTTGACCCCGAACCTTGGGGGCGCCATACACCCGTACCCATGGGTCACAGAGTAAAACCAATACCAGCAATGAGTTTCCCATGCCCGAGAACCCTCAAGTCAAACTTTTCAGCCGCAAAGACCGTCAAGACCAATTTTCTAATTTTGGGCGAGGAACCATGAGGGTGCCATACCTCAAACCCCATAACTCCAAAACAGGATCCTTAATCGAAAAAAAACGAGGCATTGGCATTTATTATTTTACTCTGAAATAAAACCAACCAGAGATAAAAATTCGAAAGCTAAGATAAAAATAACCTTGCTTCCGTGAAGGGTACTAAAAACCCTAATTTTTACCTCTGACCCTGAACCATGGGGCGTCATACCCCGTACCCATGGAACCATGGGTCGCAGAGCAAAATCGGCACCGGCAATGAGTTTCCCATGCCCGAATACCCCAAGTGAAACTTTTCAGCCGCCCAGGACGTCAGAACAAATTTTCTAATTTTGGGATGAGGAACCACGAGAGTGCCATACCTCAAACCCCATAACTTCAAAACTGGAGCCTTAATCGAAAAACAAAAAAGAGGCATCAGCATTTATCATTTTACTATGAACTAAAATCATCCACAGAAAAAAATTCCATAGTTAATATAAAAATAACCTTGCTTCCGTGAATGGTACTAAAATGGGACCAAAAACCCACATTTTGATCCCTGACCCCAAATCAAAAAACGCTCGGGGGTGTAAACGGTAAATCGACACTATGCCGGTTCGAATGAGCCCAAGATCATGAAAACCGGTTAAGGCGTTCTCGAGTTATGGATCAAACAAACGGAATTTAAAAGATTTCACTTCTGCAACGCACAATCTCTACTACGTTTCACTACGTTCTTATTAGAAAATTTTGGAGCGATGAACCATGGCAGCGCCATACCCCGTACCCATACAATTATAGATCGCAGAGCAAAATCAACACCAGCAATGAGTTTGCCATGCCGAAAACCACCAAGTAAAACTTTTTAACCGCCCAGAATGTCAGAACAAATTTTCGAATTTTGGGTCGGGGAACTATGAGGGTGCCATACCTCAAACCCCATAACTCCAATACAGGAGTCTTAATCGAAATACAAAAAAGAGGCATTGGCATTTATCATTTTACTATGAAATAAAACCAACCAGAGATAAAAATTCGAAAGTTAAGATAAAAATAAGCTTGCTTCCGTGAATCGTACTAAAACAGGGTGAAAAACTTCCATTTTGACCTTTGACCCCGAACCTTGGGGGCGCCATACACCCGTACCCATGGGTCACAGAGTAAAACCAATACCAGCAATGAGTTTCCCATGCCCGAGAACCCTCAAGTCAAACTTTTCAGCCGCAAAGACCGTCAAGACCAATTTTCTAATTTTGGGCGAGGAACCATGAGGGTGCCATACCTCAAACCCCATAACTCCAAAACAGGATCCTTAATCGAAAAAAAACGAGGCATTGGCATTTATTATTTTACTCTGAAATAAAACCAACCAGAGATAAAAATTCGAAAGCTAAGATAAAAATAACCTTGCTTCCGTGAAGGGTACTAAAAACCCTAATTTTTACCTCTGACCCTGAACCATGGGGCGTCATACCCCGTACCCATGGAACCATGGGTCGCAGAGCAAAATCGGCACCGGCAATGAGTTTCCCATGCCCGAATACCCCAAGTGAAACTTTTCAGCCGCCCAGGACGTCAGAACAAATTTTCTAATTTTGGGATGAGGAACCACGAGAGTGCCATACCTCAAACCCCATAACTTCAAAACTGGAGCCTTAATCGAAAAACAAAAAAGAGGCATCAGCATTTATCATTTTACTATGAACTAAAATCATCCACAGAAAAAAATTCCATAGTTAATATAAAAATAACCTTGCTTCCGTGAATGGTACTAAAATGGGACCAAAAACCCACATTTTGATCCCTGACCCCAAATCAAAAAACGCTCGGGGGTGTAAACGGTAAATCGACACTATGCCGGTTCGAATGAGCCCAAGATCATGAAAACCGGTTAAGGCGTACTCGAGTTATGGATCAAACAAACGGAATTTAAAAGATTTCACTTCTGCAACGCACAATCTCTACTACGTTTCACTACGTTCTTATTAGAAAATTTTGGAGCGATGAACCATGGCAGCGCCATACCCCGTACCCATACAATTATAGATCGCAGAGCAAAATCAACACCAGCAATGAGTTTGCCATGCCGAAAACCACCAAGTAAAACTTTTTAACCGCCCAGAATGTCAGAACAAATTTTTCGAATTTTGGGTCGGGGAACTATGAGGGTGCCATACCTCAAACCCCATAACTCCAATACAGGAGTCTTAATCGAAATACAAAAAAGAGGCATTGGCATTTATCATTTTACTATGAAATAAAACCAACCAGAGATAAAAATTCGAAAGTTAAGATAAAAATAAGCTTGCTTCCGTGAATCGTACTAAAACAGGGTGAAAAACTTCCATTTTGACCTTTGACCCCGAACCTTGGGGGCGCCATACACCCGTACCCATGGGTCACGAGTAAAACCAATACCAGCAATGAGTTTCCCATGCCCGAGAACCCTCAAGTCAAACTTTTCAGCCGCAAAGACCGTCAAGACCAATTTTCTAATTTTGGGCGAGGAACCATGAGGGTGCCATACCTCAAACCCCATAACTCCAAAACAGGATCCTTAATCGAAAAAAAACGAGGCATTGGCATTTATTATTTTACTCTGAAATAAAACCAACCAGAGATAAAAATTCGAAAGCTAAGATAAAAATAACCTTGCTTCCGTGAAGGGTACTAAAAACCCTAATTTTTACCTCTGACCCTGAACCATGGGGCGTCATACCCCGTACCCATGGAACCATGGGTCGCAGAGCAAAATCGGCACCGGCAATGAGTTTCCCATGCCCGAATACCCCAAGTGAAACTTTTCAGCCGCCCAGGACGTCAGAACAAATTTTCTAATTTTGGGATGAGGAACCACGAGAGTGCCATACCTCAAACCCCATAACTTCAAAACTGGAGCCTTAATCGAAAAACAAAAAAGAGGCATCAGCATTTATCATTTTACTAAGAACTAAAATCATCCAGAGAAAAAAATTCGATAGCTATTATAAAAATAACCTTGCTTCCGAGAAGGGTACTATAATGGGGCCAAAAACAATATTTTGACCCCTGACCCCGGAACCAGACCCCAAATCAAAAAACGCTAGGGAATGTAAACGGTAAATCGACTATGCCGGTTCGAATGAGCCCAAGATCATGAACATCGGTTAAGGCGTTCTCGACTTATGGCCGGTCACACACACAGAAGGAATTTAAATGATTCCTTTAACTTTAAGTTTCACCCCTGTAACACAGTCTCCACTACGTTTCACTACGTTCTGATAATTTTACCAGCAAATCACGATGGTTTAAACAACAACTAGTTTGTTATGCATGCACGATCCGTACCTCAGAAGTTGTGTTTGAAAACTTAAATCAAAAGTGTAAAATTTAGCATTTAGAATTTTAATTAAAAATCGACCGCTGCCACGCGGTTTGGTTAGGCCGTCACACCTAGTCAGCCGGCTGGCTAAGACTAAAACTACATTTTTCGGTTTTGTCTTTAACATCAAGCATCGCTGCTTACCTAAGCCCTGATCGACAGTAACGTAGAGAAGAAACGCAAAAATGCTCAGATATAAGTAGCGTTTGTCATGACCGCAACGAACTTTTGTGAGCGTTTCGTACGTATCAGATAGTAGATCAGTAATTGCTTGGGAAGCATTAAAGTAGTTGTTCGTGTATTCGCCTCGTTTCGGCGTGATGCAGTCGTGTTCATCTGGATTCATAAGGGGACAATTTGATCCATATTCGGCCGTGGTACCAACGTAGTCATCGAAATCCGACATCTCATCAGTACCGCTATGCTCCAAATCTTCACTAATAATATCGCAGTGGTCGGTGTTGGAAACACAACGAGTTGTGTTTGTCACAAGATCGTCGTCGCTGATGTGCACTTAAACGATAAAAATGGAGAACGGTAGCGTGGTCTAGTCAGCAAAAGTACAACGGAGTAGAACCGAAAAATCATAAATGTTTGGAGAAATAACAAAGAAGAAAAAACCAGACGACAGCACAGCAAGAATAAATAATACCAAGACTTCAACCCTTGACGAAGAGCGTGACACTCATACCACACTATTCTATATACCTTGCGAGGTGCCGCGATCCATTTCTCCTTTAATTGTCCCACTTTTAGGCCGGGGAACAAGTTTCCCACTTTTGTCATGCCCCCCTAAACAAAAAAATTCGTCACGAAAAAAAATTTATTTTTTTGGTTCGGCTTTGGAACATAGCTTGGGGAGACAAAGCCAGCCAAAGTTGGGTGGGAACAGAACAAAAGTTGGAAAGCCAGGGAAATGGATCACGTCACCCCTACAACATATAACTTAGTGTGGCATGAGTGTTACATTCTTCTTCAAGCATTCAGCATAAACTCTTGATAATACATAATATCTATCACATGTAGAAAATAAAAATATAGCTTAACTTGTCTAAATCAGGGACCCCTGGAAAAGTTTTGATTTCCCTTGGTTCTACGCCCTTGGAAAACTTTTTTGCTTCTTTGAGATAAAAAACACCAACACATAACAACAAACGTAATAAATTACAAAAGTGAGCGGAGCAACAGGCACAGTATTCAGTATCTTATTTGTGTGTACATATTGTGTTTCAACTATTTAATCAATTTCTAATAAGTATCACGTTTTAGGCAATTGATGTCAAAACCACAATACAAAAAGCTCGCTAGCTGAAAGAAATTATATAATTAGTAACATCACCTAATTAGCACCCACGACAAATCATACAGCTTAAAAAGCCACATATTCATAATCAGCGACATCGAAAACCACCGAGCGAAACGAATTAACAATTTTGAAGTGATTTTAAAATTTACATAAAATTACCTAATTAGCTAGTTAATTAATCCACTAATTGGCACACACGGCCAGGTTCTAGAGCTTCAGAAATTAATGTCATATTCGTGATCAGCGACATAGAAAACCCCCAAGTACAATTTATTTTTAATTTTTGAACACTTTGAAAATTTTCAAAAAATTAGCTTAAAAAACAAAGTTAGTAATTAGCTAATTAAGTAACTAATTAGCATTTTTTAACTTCCTCCAACAGTAGATAAGCACCAGGTTCATAATCACCTCGGCCAGATGTAGTATATGCACCAAAATCATAGCTTTATACTAATTATTCATTGATAAATATGCATTTTTGCCTGAATTTGCGTAAAAATAGGCTAACACGATTAACTAATTAGGTAATTACTAATTAACTGAAGCAAATTTTGACAAAATCTATATGTCTTGCACGTATCCTATGTTAGGCCTTTCCAACAAAAAAAGTTTTTTTAAATCGGCCGAGTAGTGATTGAGGAGTTCAACGGACGGAAGGATAGACGTTGCCGAATTTCCCCCTGTGACGAAAACAAAACGCTTCGCTTAAAAACAGACAACACATTTTTCGAAACTAAAAATTTAAGGAAATGATGAAACAAAAAAATAAAAATTCTTTTAACAGTGCTTTAATTAGAGTATTCTTAGTAGCGGTTATGAGGTGAGTTTTTGTTAATATTTTGCACTGTAAACTGAAAAACTTAATTCTAAGATTATGGTTTTAATCCTACTTGGCTAAACCATTCATGCGCCATTGCAAAATCCGGCGTCCCGTAGACTCAAATCCGCTGGCGCTTGGTTTGTTACCCACCCTTCCCCTGATAAATTGCATTGCTCTTATCAAAAACTTCATGGAAAACAAAACCTTCACTTGACTTCTATCTAGATCGAGGACTATGACATTCATCCGCGCAGATCTTGTGTGAAAAATCACAAAATATGACCATTGGCATTAAAATTATTAAACCGCCAAACATCATTAAATAATGTTAAACTAACAAACTTTCATAATGAAGCGAATAACACTAGGGACTTGTCGTATGGCCAACAAAGTGAATTCTGAGTGTATATAAAAGTTAGGAAAATACTTACATTTCGTTAAAGTCGAAGATCCAAAACAAAACTCAAATAGTAGAGCACCACATCTAGCTATAAATGGCTTTTTTCTTTGAACAAAACGAGCGCAATTTTAGCTGAACCGCTCCAGTGGTTGAGGAGATATGTCCAATTTGGTGTTTTGGGAATCACAAGGGCCCATTTACAACCCATCTTAACCCAACCCTACGCTACAGGTGAGATCAATAGCAACACAGCGTATATAGCTATATAGAGCTTTGCATTCTGAACAAAATGAAAACAACCTTAGCCGAATCGCTCCAGTGGTTGAGGAGATATGGGCAATTTGATGTTTTCAAGGTCCCAAGGGCCCATTTACAACCCATCTTAACCCAACCCTGCAAGACAGGTGAGCTCAATAGCAAAGAAGCGTATATAGCTATATAGACCTTTGCTTTCTGAACATAATGAGCCTAATATTAGCTCAGTGGTTGATGAGATATGGCCAATATGGTGTTTTCGGGGCCCCAAGGTCCATTTTAAAATCCATTTTGACCCAAGCCTGCAGCGTAGGTGACTTCGGCAACAACAACATCTACGCAGCTTTATAGAGTAAAACTTTCTGAACAAAACGAGCAAAAAATACGGCCACATCACACCGATGGTTGTTGAGATTTGACTCATGACGTGTTTGGTGGGATCCTAGGGACCCTACTTGGGCCCTTTTAAGCGGGAAGGAGTTGGAATCGGTTTTTGCGTCTAACTAAAGAGCGCAAATAGAGATTTCAAGCTTTCGAATGAAGTATCGCACGACCTAATGTGCCTGTAAGAAGTTGAGTTATGCATGTCACACGAAAAAACACACAAACAGACGCTGCCAAATTTCACACTCATTGCTAGTAATAATTCTTCGCGTCGCCCATTTCACTCACTCAGAATTCAATTAATATTTTTGTGACTAATGCGCAAAGAGGTTGCGATTTATAACATATATATACAAAACTTACAGCAAATTTAAATAGCCGCTCCTACCGTAAATTACAAAATAACTTGGGTGTTAAAATATTTGGACCATAGGTTCGCAAAGGATCTACCCACTCAGGTCGAACCGCCGCCACAGTAACATTTACCATGCCTCCATAAGCTTACATTTTAATACAGAAAAACATGCCCCACTGTGACGGCGGCTATTGGCGCCCGAAATTGGCCAATTTTGAGGATACAGCGATATACCATTAGGCTCACGTCGAAAAAGCTGGTGCAAAAAATACCCATTTAAGTCACATTTTTATACAGAAAAACATACACCACTGTGACGGCGGCTTCTGCTCGAACACAAGCGCACAATAAATGGTCGCCAAAACAATAAAGCCAATAGCAAAACATATCACAGATGCAAGAGAAAAATAGCCAAGTAAAAGAGCTGCAAGGTAGCCGCCAATCACGTAGCCCATCGACCAACACCCTCCGTTAATTATCACACGGAATGCTAGAGTATTTTTGTCGATCACAGTGTCACTAAAACAATATTATAAATAAATAAATCAGGGACTTGTCTCATGGCCAAGAAAGTGAACTCTGAGCGTACGTATATATAAGTTAGAAAAATACATACATTTACTTACGTGACAAATCACAATTACATTCAGGCGCACAACAAATATCACAGGTATAGCTTTGTAGCCTCATCAGTTCAATCGTTATATACTTGTATTAGTTCTTCTTATATATTCGTCCAACCATATTATGCAGGTAGACTCAAATAGTACATCACCACATATAGCTATATAGAGCTTTGCTTTAAACAAAATGAGCCCATCCGGGGCTGAATTGCTCTAGTCGTTTGTGAGATATGGTCAATTTGGTATTTTCGGAGTCCCACGGGCCCATTTACAACCCTGCTCGACAAGTCAGATCAATCGCAACGCAGCGCAAATAGCTTTATAGCTTTGCGTTCTCAACAAAATGAGCCCAATCTTAACCGAATCGCTCCAGTGGCTAAGGGGATATGATGAATTTGATGTTTTCGGGGATCTGACTCAAGCCTGGAGCGTAGGTGATCTCGGCAAGAACAATATTTCCACAGCTTTATAGACCTAAACTTTCTGAACAAAATGATCCCGAATGCGGCCAGGTTACGCCAGTAGTTGTTACGATTCATAACGTGTTTTCGTGGGATCCGTAGGAACCCTACTTAGGCATGCGTGCCACCCGAAAAATAATCCACAAACAGAAGCGGCCAAATTTCACACTCCTAGCTAGTAAGAATTCTTCGGTTCGCTCGTTTCACTCACTCACTCACTCGGAATTCGATAAAGCGCGATACACTTATCAACATTTCATCGGGAAGTACTGAATCTAAGAGAAAATTTATTAAATGCCACACAATTTTTGTGCATTTTCCTTTAGCCCCCGCCCGAAATTGGCCAATTTTGAAGATACAGCTATATACCATTAGACTCAGCTCAAAAAAGCTGGTGCAAAAAATACCCATTTAAGCCACAGCCGCGAGTGAACGACAGCCATTTTTGGCCAGTATTGTTGATAACGGAGAAGCACCCCTTTATAGAAATCTCAGTGAGACATAACTTTTAACAGTGATATAAAATATTACCTCAAGTAAGTAATTGTGTTTATCTGCACAGCCTGCGTGAGACCAGTAAAGCTGCATACGAAAGACCAGAGATACACGATCCAAAATGAACTGTTAGCAAACGCCACGGCAAAGACATAGATGAACATCTGTAGCGCTACACCCACCAAACCAATCAAAATTACAGTTTTGCGCCCTATAATAAAATTTTATTGTCCAGTAGTAAAGGAATACCGTAAATTATATTGGAATTCGTTGTACTTTATTCGTATGGGGTAGAGTCCACCATTTTACAATGGTTATTGCGTTTATAGAAACAATGAAAGGTGTTTATGCTTGAAATTCGCTAAGGAAATTCAAATTTGTGAAACTTTTTGCAAAGCTACACAAATTAAAAAATTGACCTGTGCCAAATTATAGTATTGTAACAGATCCATTCTGGACAGAATAATTCTAACCATAGTGTAATGGGCAACATTGCTGAACGCTAAGACTGTTCGTTATAGAGAACAGAGCACAGTCAATAGTATGAAACAAAGTCCAAGTTCCCCCGCCCTCACCGACTATGTGTATGCGTATATATTTGATCGAGTGCTTGTGACCTTGATGAATTTGGCATTATTCATATTTACTGTCGTTTAACCTGCATGACCTGACGTTACCGTTGTATGAGCTATTGTTGTAACTGTATGACCTACCGTTATATTTGTACTAGTAACTCTATCGAGCTAGCAGAAAGTAGTGAAGCATAGGTACACTTACACCTTCACGCCTTTTGCATGCGCAGCCAATCCGTTGTCGATAGCATACGTAGATATGGTATATACAGATATCATAGAATACCGCACAAGAACCAAACTAACACCGGAAATAAGTTTCCCATCCCCAAACCCCCAAGTGCAAGCTATCAGCATCAAAGGACATAACAGTAAAATTAGGAATTTTGGATCGATGAAGCATAGCTAGGCCAAAGCCAAGTACCCATAGAATAATGGATCAAAGAGCAAAATCAACACTAGCAATGAGTTTGCCATGCCCGAAACCCCCAAGTATGACTTTTCGGGACTTCAAAACAAATTTTCGAATTTTGGGTCGAGGAACCACGGGTGTGCCATACCTCAAAGCCCCTGAACCGGACCCTTAATCCAAAACCAAAAAAGAGGTATCGCCATTTATCATTTTACTATGAAATAAAACCAAGCAAAGAACAAAATTTGGAAGTTAAGGTTAAAATAACCTTCCTTCTGTGAAATGTACTAAACTGAGGTAAAATACATTTATTTTGCTCTCTGAATCGAACTTTGACGGCGCCATACCCACATACCCATAGGTCACAAAGCAAACGCAACACCAGCCGTGAGTTTCAGATGCCCGAACACCCCTAAGTAAAACTTTTAAGCCGCCCAGGACGTCAGAACAAATTTTCGAATTTTGGGTCGAGAAACCATTGGGGCACCATAGCTCAAACCCCATAACTCTAGAACCGGAGCCTTAATCGAAAAACAAAAAAAGAGGCATCGGCATTTATCATTTTACTATGAAATAAAACCAACCATAGAAAAAAATGCGAAAGTTACGATAAAAATAACCTTGCTTACTTGGGGGATACTAAAATGGGGTTAAAACAACGTTTTTGATCTCTGACCCCGAACCATGGGGCGTCATAACCTCCTACCCATGGAACGATGGGTCGCAGAATAAAACCAGCACCGTCAATGAGTTTGTCATGCCCGAAAACACCCAAGTGAAAATTATCAACTGCCCAAGACGTCAGAACAAATTTTTAAATTTTGGGATTGAGGAACCATTGGGGCGTCATACCTCGTACTCCAAACCCCATAAATCCGGAAGCCGAGCCTTAATCGAAAAAGAAAAAAGAGGCATTGGCATTTATCATTTTACTATGAAATAAAACTAACCAGAGAAAAAAATTCGAAAGTTACGATAAAAATAACCTTGCTTCCTTGGAGGGTACTAAAATGAGTTAAAATGGGGCAAAACCCCACATTTTGACCCCTGATCCCGGGACCAGATAATAAGTCGCAAAACGATCGGGGGTCTACACGGTAAATCAACTACGCCTGTTCGACTGATCCCAAGAATATGAAAATCGGCTAAATCGTTCCCGGATTATGACCGATCACACACAGACAGAATTTAAAAAATTTCACCACAGCAACACACAATCTCTACTACGTTTCACAGTGTTCTGATTACTTATTGTCAAAATCGCAATATTACTTATTGTAGGAATATTGATCGAATACTTAATTTGCACATAGTTATTGTACGTGTATATATGACTTATGGTCCCATATTAACTGCATACAAACCATTTTATTTGTGCCTTATTGTATCGTTTGCAGATAATTTCATGGTTATTAATGACACATAAACTGGTCATGTGAAACTTGCATAACATATTCGTTCTTTATATTGATAACACAATGTGTTGTCAATATAGTAGTAGTGGAACTACATTTTTTGAGCTGAGCGACGGCATTATTAATCTGAACGTACTCAATATCTTGGGAATATATTATTACCTAGACAACAATGAGTAAATGAAAGAAAAGTTTTATTCCGTTCGAACGAAAAGCAAGACAAAGGAAGTCACGTGGCTTATACAGCATGGTGATGAATGGTAATCGAAGCACAGCAATGTAATCATAGGACACGGAGTCTGAAAATAATTTTGCCTATAACATTCGTACTATACTATTGCTGTATGTAAAATGCATCTATTTTCTTATTTCCCCATGGAAAACTCAACGCATATGCCGTTAAAACGACTCTACGACAAATAATTAAGCTGTTATGAGCTTAATTAGGGTGTTAATTAGCTAATTAGCTTAATTAATGATAAAATTGGCAAGTTGCCAAACTTCTAAAATATCAGATGCACATCGTCGCATGATAAGTTTTCAAACAAAAAAAGTTTTTTGAAATAGGTTCAGTGGTTCTTGAGATCCATGAAAGACTAACGGACGAACGGACATCGACTATTTTGCTCCCAGACAGAAAATAAATACTCTTCGCGAGGTCGCCTCGCTTCGCTCGGTGACCTCGCTCCGCTCAATTAATATGTTTCTGGTCTGCCGGATCTGTTGCTATACCTCGTGGTACCTTACCGGTCCCAACCCACTGCCCTTGTTCATTGTATCGTATTTTGAGGTACAATCATGAAAATATTGTAAAAGAACGTTATTGTTAATATACCTATGTATATATATTACCGGCCTGGTTTTGGAGAGGTATCTCGGGTTACTTTAAAATTCCCGACCCACGATTTGTACCTGTTTTGCGCGATCTTGTAACTCGTATTGGTTATAAAACATGACTTGACGGTAAGTAATAGAAAAGAGTGAACTTCGATTGTAAGAAAAGGTTGGTATTTTAAGGAACCCGTACCGACCGCCCCTACCATTAAATAGATGTCCTGAGTTGTGGCTGATAGCCGTGTAGCTAGCAATTACAAAATCTTAAAATTGTAAATACATAATGTAAATTATCAATTTCCCCAGGATTCATTTTCAATGGAGCGGAAAACTTTAATAACGATTTTTCAAGTGTTAATTCCGATTTTTCGACATTAAGAGTCATCGCTGTTCCGGTCTATAACTGTTTAATAGTTTAAGAGCGAGTGAAACTTTTCTGTCACGAAACTCTTCAGTCTTTCCAGTCAAAGCGGTCCTGTACAAATTCATTCGAAATTCATAGACTAATCAAGGAATAACTGAGTACCGCCTCGAAATTTAGGTATTGGAATGAGTTATAAATAAATTGACTATTTTATTATATACTTAATATAAATCGATATATAATTATAATACGGTTCTCCGAAATCAAGAGTTTCATTTGAGCTTTGTACGAAGCCGCTGTGCCCAACGTGGGTACAATATCCCCATGAAAATAACGGAAATTTTTCCGACGGGCATGTTACTCATCGTTATGTTCCCCATGTGGAGCCAGATCCAATAATGTAACTCACTGGCCCTTATAATGTAACCCCAGGACGTTTGAGGCCCCTGAAGCCATCGGTTCTTCTATTGTAGACCTGGATGGGCTGTTCGTCTTACACCCGTGGTGTAGGGTATCAAAGTGTTCGGCTGGAGGAGCCGAGTCTGACTGTAAGGCCCATGTCTCGATTGGCCCTCGGGGTAAGGAGTTTGGTAACCTTTCCTGTGTCCCAACAACCTCATGACCGAAAGTGTATCTGATTTGCTAGTCAAAAACAATCATTGACAATCCATTATGTCTCTGTGTTAATTATTTGTATATGCAGCGATATGTACCAAAGCGGTTTGAAATCGTCGCACCAGTCGATGACCTGCGTTCAGACTTGATGTCGGAAATATCGCAAGTCTTAGCATGGTTCACCCACCATTCAATGAGTATGTACGACTGAATTGTGCGAGAGCTCTAAAGGTTCAACGACGTCGACAAGGATTCGAGGGACCACCCGCCGAAATTCGTAGTGGAATCGATCCGATGTTAAAAATCTACGAATGTAGAGACGGACCCTAGTGGGGACCACACTGCCTAGTGCCTATATATTGAATTGGCGAAAATCTCGTTTGATCAACTCCAAGGATGCACCCGTTTGAAGCTTATATATGAGACCACAATAGCGAATAGCGGTATGGTCTCCTTGGCCTGCGAGCAGCTCTCTGGGGATCTCAAAGACTGGTAGTATCATGTAGGCGACGTGTGAAACACATCCCGTGGGATCCGAACACACGTCAAGCGGTGCTGCGGCTTGCTAAGCTCCGTTGTTTCTTGGGTCTGGTTATGAGAAATGGTTCCAAATGCTGCTAGGTCCTTCTGGAACGATAGCTGGGGCCGTACGGGCGCTGTGTTTGGAAGTCCGTAGTGCAGCAGCGTCACGTCCGTTACAATATTAAGCAAACTAAGAACTTTCGTTACAAATAACGTTTGCCGTTGCCTGAATCATAGGGACGGATTATATAACTTCTTTGACTCTGATCTGAATGTGTAGCATACGAATATATTATATTTTGCAAGTATGTACCCTCCGCGATGCAGCTACATAGCAGGAATAGTATTGACACAAACTAATGCACATATTGCTGCCCTCGCTGCAATTTCTCTAAAGTGCGTAAAGATCTGATCTTTGCCTCAATCACTATTTATCAAACCTCCCGAAAATACCTTAGCTGTAGCATAAACCATTTTTATGAACTGCAACTAGGTTGCAATGATGCAATCTTATGTAAAGTAGTTTAGGCCAGATTGTTTTGTTAAGAGCTCCGTGAGCATTTACTGTTATATACTGAGATGATCTTGCCAGTCCGGGATATTATTAATATGGCCAAATAAACGGCCTGGCTACAAAAACAAACGAAACGACAACAGGTACCATAAATAGGGAAGCTATGATAGTTACAATAAGGAGCTTATGAAACTTCTTGAGACTTGAAGAGCGTTACACTTTTGACAAGAGGAATATAAAGTTCGTCGAACACGATGCGATCAATTTCGACCTAACACCCCAGATTTTGGATGTCATGGTATCATAAATAAAATTTTTTTTCCGACCCTCTGAATCCAAACCCCGAGGGTGGGGCTAATATTTTTAAACGAACCTCAAGAAATTGAGTAGGGGAGGTGAAAACAAATTTTATCCATCACACCTGCTAGAACCCGAACCTCACAACCATGCATACAGACCTCTCTAGGAATACGAAAGTGAAAAATTCTTCGGTTTTTCAGGTGTACCTTCTCAACAAATACTACTTTCGAATTACGAGAATTTCATTGTTGCTATATTGAAATTTTTTACTGACCATCTCAAGGTCGGAAAAACCCTGATGACAGCTCAGCCATTAAAAAACAGTATATAATATCTTATAATATATGAATAAATATCGTCAAATAAAAACATATACATATATATACGACAACGTTTACCGTAAATATCACCCCAGGCGCTCAGTAGCGTATTCGCAAGCAGCGCTGGCAATGTCACCGAAATAATAATCAAACTAACGAGCGATGATTTTTGCTGGACTGCATCTTGAACAAGAGGAAAATGTTCGAGATTAGTACAGTCGACATTATGATGATGATGATGATGCCGGGTGTCGTTTCTAGTATCCGTTCCGTAGCTGAACCAATCAACACAAATTTTGTAGTATATGCTTGTCATCCACACACTGTAGAATAAGCCATATCCAGTAAAGTAGATCACTGTGAAAGGTTCGACCGTTATTTTCGGTATAGACGAACCGCATCGTATACAAGATGTCTGGGCGACCACAGACTCTTCTTGATGTAAATATTGCTGCTCAATCTTAGTAGACGTCTATAATGAAAAATTATATGCAAATAATTACAGCAAAGAGAATACAACATAGCTATAAATCATAGGATCCCGCAAGAGTAGTAATACTCCATGTCGGTCGGACCTCCAAGCTATATACCCTTCCACTAAGGATCGACACCGCCATTCCTCCGTCAAAAATGTGCGAAATATTTAACCAATTTTAGCAAAATTGCAAAAACTTTACATCAAAATTGGGAAAACGCTGCAAATCATTAGAAAATATTCGGGAGTCAGACGTAAATTTTCGGTTACTCCACCGAGACCGCCTATCCCCTTTAAGCCTACGATTTTTAGGAACCAACGATATATATATATATAGTATTTTAGAATAAAGCAAATTTTTCCTACATACCTTCAAACAATCATTGCATGGAGTGGGAGTTACTGATATTACCGAGCACACGTTTTAGCTAATATATAGATCATCCACTTCAAAACTGAAGAGGAGAATAAAAAATTTCCAACATTGTTGTGGGTGCTACATAGAATGCACATATTTGAAAATTTGGGAGTGCTGCTAAATTTGATGCACCTAATAATTATCTGGGCATTGGTTATAATAATTACCCAGTGATTTAGTGGGTGGAAAATAAATTGCATGCACTCGGTAATTTTGCAGGTGAAATCAAGAGCAAGTAATTTAAATTTTTGTGAGACGATTCTATCAATGTTAGCTGATTCATCAAAATGAACTTTGGGACCATTTTTAGCACTTTATGTATATAAATATAGGTCATATATAATATTCAAATTTCCACAGATGACGTGTACATGGTGATTATCTACACGAGGGCTTGAGTCACAATAGCAAACACTGGTTAAGCTTTTGGATTAGGTTGACATGTCTGTCTATAATTGAAAATTTTAGAGCTAACCGGTAAATTGTATTGGAAAGTGACTGAAGGTTTAATGAATTTCATTAATTTAGTGTCATTTTTAATATCAGAGGGCCAGACATTATAATAAAACTGATGAAGTTAGTAATCTAACCTAACATCACCAAATATTTTATGCCTGAAGTGTATAACCGCATATTGCTTTTTGATCTTCAGTATGCTGTTTCTGTTGTGCTTAACATTCACCACAGTATTCAATTAAGTCCGAGACAATTTCCTTAGTATGCGCAGGTAAGCTATAATCAAGGTTCACAAGTGTGGTAATGCTATGTTACTGAGCTTGAGTAGTGTTTTAGTAATATTTTTACCGAAAAATTTGTTGTCCTTATTGCAGACATTGTAAATATCCTTAGCTATAGTAATAGACTCATTTTCGTATACCGTAACAACCGTATGAATATTCAATATTCAAAAATGTCGATGTATCTTCATCGATCACACTACAAATTAACTGTTGAAAGGTGCCCTAGGGGTTTTCTATGTTTCTTATCACGTCTGGGTACAGAATTCATATATATATTCCCTAAATCTTTAAGTGATGTGGCAGTCTTTCCAACATATTACACGTTACACTTAGTGAGATAAATATTTTTGGTCTTAAAATCTAATACTATTGAAGCTCGCTTGCGAGCCAGAATTCGAGTGGTGAAAACAATCCCCCGAAGCAGAAGTGTAAAAAATATTTGCCACACAATTTTTTGACACTCGCAATGAGCTTGTCGGCCCAGAAAACCCCATATCCGACACTAAAACCAACAATAAACACAGATTCAGGTGCTTTTCCCACGACTTCTCACCAAAAATTTCGAAAACGTCATTTTTTATGCCAAGTATGAACCAGAAGTGTAAAAAATATTTGCCCAAGAATATTTTTAACATTCGCAATGAGTTTATCTGCCCAGAAAACCCCATATAAAACACTAAAAGCAACAATAAACACACATTCAGGTGCTTTTCCCACGACTTCTCACCAAAAATTTCGAAAACGTCATTTTTTATGCCAAGTATGAACCAGAAGTGTAAAAAATATTTGCCAGAGAATATTTTTAACATTCGCAATGAGTTTATCTGCCCAGAAAACCCCATATAAGACACTAAAAGTAACAAAAACATACATTTAGGTGCATTTCCCACGACTTTTCACCAAATATGAAATTTGGCGCCAACTATAAGACTCCAGATTGGGAAGTAGTTGAAAAACTTGTTATATATCATTGGAAAGCCCTGGTAAAGCTACATGAATTAGGCCTATTAGTTTGCGGCTACCTCGTTTACTTATTGAGAAAATTCGCAAAAACTGGAGGCGTGCCCGAAAAATGGGCCAAAATGACGTCATTTTGCCCCATAACTTTTACCACGGGAAAAAATTTAAAAATCGGGCTCCGTCACTACACCTAAAGCGACCATTGCGGTTCGAATGAGCTATCTTGCATCAAAATCCGCCCAA
Source organism: Trileptium ribeirensis (assembly GCA_030248225.1). Classification (NCBI taxonomy): domain Eukaryota; kingdom Metazoa; phylum Nematoda; class Enoplea; order Enoplida; family Thoracostomopsidae; genus Trileptium; species Trileptium ribeirensis. The sequence goes on along the minus strand of JASANE010030477.1, from coordinate 14,988 downwards.
CCGTTATCGAGATAAATGTGCGACAGACACACACAGACAGGACCTCCTCAATCCCCCCATCCAGAGCCTAAATTGAAAATTCTCGTTCCACTCGCATTCAATAATGTTTATTATACGTATGTTTATCTGCATTATAGCCTGGTATTGCAAATTTGTCAAATATGCAGAAGTAATGGTTTGACCCGGTTATAAATAGTTCTTCAGTTATCACATTTCTTCTTGCATGATATATTATTAGCTAAATTGGGTAGAACTGTTTGATGCGTGGTCAAGTACGGATGTCTGTTGGAAGTTTTGCTCCAAAAGGGAATATAGCATGAATGTCCTGAGATTCTTAGCATGTCCCCTGAACACTTAAGGCCTGCAGGAGACTGGGGTTCATATTATTATTTGAAAAAGCCCAAGCCATTAATTTGTTGGCATAAATTTTTTAAAACATGGTAGCCTAAACCCATGTAACAACCTGTTATATGCGATGGTCATAGCCTATTGGAGAAATCCTTAATCCGCAAGGCAGCGCGTGGACAGAAGTAAGATAAATTAGTGCTGGTATGTTACATATGTGTACACAACCGGACCAATCCAATTAGTATGTAAAAATAGTTTGTGGTCTGTGATTGTGTTGTAGTTTTTCATAAAATGGTGATGCATTTTCGTTTGGTTTTACGGCAGACAAGGCGTAAAACACTGATCTATTAGCAGACGGGTGACAGCATTATATCCCCAGCAACAGACCGATTTTTATTGAAAAAGATGGTAAAATTGCAGCATTAATGTTGGTTATACGTTGCACCTGAAAATGGTGTTAACACAATACTACGTATATTATACGCTGCAGCGTTAGGTCTAAAATTGTTTTCGAACGGGTCATAAGACCCAAAATACGCAAAAGCTGCAAAATCTCAGCAACCGCCAGAGTTGTATGGATATTATGGATCTTTTGAAGAGCAATTATTATTATGTTCGACTCTTGCTAAACCTTGCCGTGTCAAATTCAGTACCTCAGCCGGGGTGGTCATAATGACTAGTCAATGCAACCAACATGCTTTATAAGTTCAAAAATCCGTGTACTCAGAGCAAGAAGCCATGTCCCACCACCAAGAGGAATCGACGAAGTCAGTACTGCATACCAGGCAACGCTGCGGAAATCCCTTTTGGCACAGCGCCTGCTAGTACTAAGTCCCTCGGCGTAGGCTACGAAGATTTAAGACTGCTTTTTACTTATGGTGCCACCCAGCTCATTTATCCTGGGTATTCTCATAAAGCCGTTCGCTTTTCCATTTAAAACTAGAACGTTTAATAATCACGAAGAATGAGATGCTAAATTTTAAGAGCAACAACTGCTTTTGTTATCATTATATATATATATAATTATGCCAGCAAGCCTAACGACACTAAATCTTTAACCACGAATAGTACAGAATAACTAGTTAATAGTACAGAATAACTAATTACAGAAACCAATAATCCAAACGCATTTCACGCACTAACACTAAGCTATGCCCGTAAGATCATGACGTAGCGCTGGTACAATATGCAAAGCAACTGCATAGGTTAAGTAGACACGAGTTTAAAAACCATGTAGTCAAGTATTTACCTTGAATACTTAAGATCATGTATTCAAGTATATATGTCTCAATTCACCAAGGTAGAAGAAATTTAACAAACCGGAAATCTACGGAAAGCGTATAAAGAGACTTTTGTTACATAAAAACATTTTTCATTTAGGCGACAAGATAGGATCTTGGACACAAAGGGCGTGATAAGTAACGGTTCGAAAAGTTAAGCTACGGTGGGCTTCGAACCAATGATACCCAGCCTTTGGATCCACCGACCTAGCTATCTCTGCCGGACATCACAGCAGTTTATAAAGCTACTATGTTGGACATCCCTGCGTCCTTCAACAAGGCCTACTTCTAGCCTTTATATATATTTGCATATTCAGTATCAATATATATTATTTTTATTTCATTAATAATCTACATAAGCAGCCGATACACAATTAGAAGGCACATGCGGTACGGCCCAGGTTGTTTTCAGATTCTGGGTTCGACAAGGCGGTAGTATTATCCTAAGTACGACCTCCATGTTATTGAAAGGTAGCCAGCACAGCAATTTTTCAAATTCAAACCATTTTTCTGTTAAGCATGTGATATCCAGCAATTTTTCTCGTGCTATTTCCTCTAACAAAAATGTTTGCTGTGATTTCAAAAGAGCAAATTTCCCCGCTTCAAAAGGGTATCTAATTAACATCGATTGGGTAACGGTTTTCTACAGTGTTCGTAGTCTTGACGAGAAGTGAAACTGTTTTTACAATATAGTTAATTATGCTTGGACATCGTATATAAACACCTTAGCAACTCAAATATGAAACGAAAATACCCAGTCTATATTCGGCGTCTTTTGAAAAGAAAAAATAAATATAAAAAATGCAAGAAATTTGGTAATTTCGATGAATATAAATCTTTTAGTCAAAAATGCTCGAGAACGGTTTCACCATTTGCAAGAATGATGACCACAAAATAGCCGATAAGACAAAAAGGCGATAGGAATAAACTTTTCAAATCATAAATAACATGTATTCCAAAAAGCGGTATTAGTGCCTTGAAATAAAATGAAGGTGAACTTGTGACTGATGATGAAGCCTATTCAAATTTATTGGAAAACTCATTCTCTCAGACTTCTGCTATTCACGACGGTAATATTCCGGTTACAAAAAAAGCCGCCAAAATCATTACTTTGTCATGGGTTCTATTTACACATGGATTTATGAGAAAACTGAAAAACAAGCACAGTCATCCCCATGACGGTTTTCCACAATTTTTTCTTAAGGAACTCAGTAACGTGTTATGTTATATACCCTTTATCTTATATTTCCGAGCAATCTTATGTCAATGAAATTTTGCCCTGCAGTTGGCTATACCCTGATATGGTAGCTGTTTATAAAAAATGCCACTTGCAAACCCTCTTAATCGGCCAGTGTCAAAGTTATCCAATTGTTGCAAATTAATGGATTCGATGATTAATCAGCAGCTAAACTTATATCATCTAATCAGCGTGGTTTTGTAGCAAACTGTTCCACGTGTATCCAATTATTAGAATTTCTAAGCGACCGAGTTTCTGTAGACTGCGGAAATTGTGCAGATATTGCATGAATCAATTTTGCAAAACTTTCAATACAATACAATATATAATAAAATATTGATACACAAGCTTTAATCTTTTGGAATTTCTAGTCAGCTAAAGAATTATACCGAATCGTGTTTAACAAACCGAAAATTTAACAATAACTCTTTAGAATTTCATGTCACATCAGGAGTTCCACAGCGTAGTGTCTTGGGCCCCATTGCAGGATTTTTTTCTGGCGATGTAACATTATATGTGCATTCAATGTACTAATGACGAAAACAACCACGCGGAAACATATTTACAAAAAAGCACTGAAAGTATTGAAAGCTGGGCATCGAAGTGGCAACTTTCAATATCTGCACCAAAATGTAACTTTCTCTGCCTAAGAAATTCAAATACTGCTAGAAATTATTATTTTGAATGATGAATTCCTGCCTACCGTGATTCAGTTTAAAGATTTATGCGTAAAAATTAAAAAGATGTCGCCATTGTATATACGTTTATGCTAAGGCATATCGTGTAACAAACAATTTATCCCGCTGTTTTTAACTACCATTACTGTCCTGTTGCGTGCTTATGTAGCTTATGCCAGACCACTCATGGAGTAGCTCGCTTCCCAGGTGTGGTCTCCATGTCCTTTGGGTAATATAGATATAACATAAAACGTGCAAACACTTTATCCCGTTATTTTTTAACTACGGTTACTGTCCTGTTGCTGGCTTATGTAACTTATGCCAGACCACTCATGAAGTTGTTCGCTTCCCAAGTGTATATCCATTTCCTTTGGCTGATATAGATATAATATAAAACGTGCAACGTTACTTTATACGTATATATTATTTAGCAGACTTTTTTGGGAAACAGCCTTCTATACACAACCGCTTGAAAAAATAAACCTCTTGAAACAGGTCGTTTACGTCTCGACCTGGTTATGGTCTTTCATAGCGTGAACCGTGATAGTGATGCGTGCTGAAATTTGTTCCAGTTATCAGCAATTAAAGATACTGGAGGCCATTCCAAAAACTTTTGAAACGAAAATTAAAATAAAAACAAATTGAAACATTATTTTGCTGTGTGCGTAATCAACGCATGCAGCTCTCCACCAGAATTTATTAAAAATACGCCTGTGTTTTGTGTAGTTAATTGAAAGTCATTTCAAACTCGTCTGCAAAGCAAATCTCGATAACTTTCTCAATTACGATAGAAGCTTATAAACAGTTGTGGAACAACCCCATACTGATTTTGTGTTTGTTGATTATTTATTGTATGTATCATAATACACTTATACTATTACCAATTAACTTTTCGTTGTTGTAAACGCAGACGTTTGAAAAGCTGGGCTGGGGTAAGATTCGATCAAAAACACTATCTCCCGCCTTTGGATCCGCAAGGAAGTGCTCTATCGACTAATCTATCTCTGCCCGACATCATAACAGTTATATACCTACTATGGTCGACAGACAAGGTTTTGTTTCTCGAAAACCATAAACTATCGCACATTTAACTATAAAACCGGAAAAACTAAAACTAAACAAGGAAGACAAATGCAATTACGCAAATTAAAGAAGCAGCTTAACCCAAACACAAATTAATATTTAGTAAATAACTAGTAACTGGCAAAACAAGGGAAAACGGAGCGAGTATGGCTATTCTGCGCATTTACTATTTTGATTTCAGGTCCCCTGAGCTCATTTAAACTCCCATGATAGCAATTATACACCGACACACAATACTTCAATGGCAACGCTACGGTCATTCCAGTCATAAATAGCGAAGAACGCTTTATTTTTATTTCCATTGACCGAAAAATCATAAATTTTAAACAAAATTACATTTTGAAAATCGACTTTAAGAATAATTATATAAATTTGCAAAGCAACTTTTGCAATGTAGGAATCCAACACTTCCCTTATTTGATGTATATATATCGCGCAAATACAAATGCCTTTATCGCATTCTACAACAACTAAAACCTATACACACACTAATGACTTACACACATTACATTACAAACACGTTTAAACTCCCACGCAAGCAATTATACACTGGCAGTAGCGCAATTTCGGGTCAAAAACAATAAAGTCAACATATTTAACGAGTTAAATGACTCTGTAAACCATCGTTCACCCACAAAAAACAAAAACTCCCTTTGTGTCGGGTGTTCCCTAAGCTAGGAGGGTGTTATAGGACCGAACCACCCTAAATTTTATTTAAATTAACTAAATTTTTTTTGGGGTTTGGCTGATTATAACTTGGGGAGGACTTAGGTAGAAGGATCCAACCAATGGGGGATTGTCAAGCTTTCAGAAGGGTCCAAAAGCATGAGTCATCGATCAGGTAATCAACGCTACTCCACTGCTATTGGTTTGGAGTTTCATTTTCGATATTTTGTTTAGTCATCATCAGTCTTGATTTGCGCTAGTCCGATTCGGCGTGTTTCCTCGCGCTCTTTGCTTGCTTTATTTTCATTCTTTATGATTTTGGTTTACGAGTATTACCGATTTTTTGTTAAAATATTTATGGTTTTAACGACTGGGTTTTGTGCTTAACGAATGAGCTGCTGCGGTGTTAAAGTGAAAAGACTGCATGCGTGGAGTAGGGACTAGATCACATAATAATTGCATAATTAGAATAATATCTTATTACTACTTAGCTTAGTAATACTATTATTTCCAATAAAAACTTAGGTGTTCGGGCTTAAAGAATTAAGCCGTAAGGTCAAAGTATAGTGGCATATAAATTACTAGAAAATAGTGTCATCGGCTCTGTGTCGAGTGAGAATTATCCGGGATCTTCAGATCCGTTCTCACCCCATAACCACGTGTTGTCGCATTCCGTCCAGGTGCCGGAGGATCGAGAGAGACAAACTTCCAACTGGGGGTGTACGTCCGTTACCACCCAGTTCATAATATAACACTGTGCGCATTACGTCCGGGTCTCACTTACATAAAATAGGATTCATAATTCAGCTTAAATCTAAGAACTTAGGTAGAGGTACTTAAATAAAATTGCGGAGCGCTTCCGTCCGGGGCATTCTGTATTAATCTCAAAAGAGAACTAGTAAAGTAATAGATATTCTAAATATTAAGGGTATAAGTGAGGAATCGGAAGCCGTAGTACCTGGTTACGAATAGAGTCACCAACGAAGCGATGAACAAGTAGTGGGTAAAGAGAGAGCAATCGTAAAGAACTGCGTATATATAATTTTGTGCCTTGTGTAAACAACCTTTTTACCGGCGTCTTTGGTGACCGACGGCGTGGACTACGAGAATAGATTTAGTCACCCCGCACTATTAGACAGTGACACACTTCCTCGCAAGACATAGATCGCAAAACAAAAAGCAACGTAGGCCGCATCGTTTCCCACCGGCGTACTATTTACTGGCTACATCTCGTTCCCATAGATCTTCGGTGACGAATACCTTCCCCTTTTTAAATACGGATAGCTATCATAAAAATCGCACTTCCGCCCCACTCCCACATTTTAAACATAAAATAACGCTGTAAAGATTTTGAAAATTTGACTTTTATGGGGTATTTTTAGGCTTTGGCTCATAGCTCGAAAACGGTTACTCTGACAAAAATGCTATACAGTAAAGTTGTAAACCTCTATTAGAGAATTTCGCCGCAACCCGTTATATTTTTATGTTTCAACGGGCGAAGGGTTGGTGTGTACTTTTTATGACGGCTATTGGAAATTAAACGGAGAAAAGAATCATCACGGAGGAATGTGCGGTTCGAGGTGTGGCCAGTAGTATTCCGGTGGGAGAGTTCGAATGGCACAAGTTCTTTTGCTCCGTGATCTGCTTTTATACCATATATATAGTTATCGCGCTGCTACGTGGCTAGATTCAAAGCACTCATGGTTCATATATATAGAACCAAAGACGTAGCGGAAAACGTTTATTATTAGAACAATATATAAAATATCAGATACGATATTTAAGCTTTAAAACCCATTGGCTACACTTGAGACACTGTTCTTTAGTACCGTGCTACTTAGATCACGTCTAATACTCCACCCATAACTTCTGTCTGATTTAAGCTCTATTGTTAACTCGGCCACATGAATGCACTGTTCTAGCTCGTTCTAGTTCCCTATTAGTGTTAAGGTAACGTCTCGTTGTTTTGGAACATTCCTTTCGTAATCTTTCCCACTATATTAAACAATCTTTGATTTGTCGCTGTTCGTGACACTACATATTGAATATGTCGGCATAATCGAGTGGTATCGCCATGACTTGACTGGTTGACATGACTTGACTTGGGCTTCTTCTCATTGCCATGATAAGCTGAGAATTTCTTGGGCAACTCTCATTTGCTCGTACGCCCCTTGTAATGCGTCTTCGTTCCATCGAATTTCTTCGTCTAGACTGTTGATCTCATCTTGGTTTTGATTGTGTAATCGACTCCATTCCAAATATATATATTTATTATATATATATATATATATCATCTTTTATCTTTCCAAAGGGGGCAGTATTTTTGTTATGACGGCTATCGGTATTAAAGTGGGACGGGATTCGTCACCGAAGGTTGTGCGATGCAAGGTGTGGCCAAAAGTATGCCGGTGGGACGACTCGGTTGGCGCGCGTCTTTGCTTGTCGTTATGAGTACTATGCGTTATAATTTGCGTTGCAGCGTGAAGTTGCTCTAGTCGCTCGTGCTTTACATAGTTAAGCATCAAACGCGTAATAAGAATGTTTATTACAAGGCCGATAAACTGTTAAGGCACGCATTTTATAGGCACCCGTAGATTACTCGAGGCACAATTCTTTAGTATCCGCATTTTTAAATCACGCTAAATTTATACCGGTAACTCTTGCACATTCGGCCACTCGTTTCACTCGACTATCGCTATTTCTATTAGTTTTGGGGATTAGGTTATGTTTTATAAGTAACTAGGTACCTGGACATAAGTTCTCATATTTAGGTTATTACGACTATTGCTTCATGGGTATGGCTTGAATGATAGCAGGTTTCGATTTAAGTTAGCTATTATCGTACTAAAGCTCTTTTGAGTTGATACAACTTGACCCCTGAAAAGCTGGCAAAATTGCAGGGTTAATTAATTACCTCAACCTGTGCCTTAGAATTACGCTACTAAATACCGGTTATGTTAACAAAGTTAATAAAACTGTATAGTAGCGGTCGACTACTATTCAGTCGAAGTTTCTCTGCTCTGAACGACCCCCGAAAGGCTGACCGCACAGCGAGAGATCCTTTGCCCCCGGACGGCTGGCCACGAATTATACTTGGGAACTATAGGTAGCTCAAGGGGGTATTCGAATCCTTGCCACTTACTCGCCCGGTCTTCTCAAGAATAACACCACTTGTTGAATCGCCCCCAAAAGGCTGACGACCCCGAACAAGCGATACTACTAACCCTTGAACCCACCTGCACTCTCGCCCTGGTATTTCTCACTCAACACTTGGGTCCGAAATTTATAAAATATTACTAAATCCTAGTATAGTTATTAGGCTGTCTCTCCTAGTAAAATTAAAACCACTTGTGCACAACGATTTTTACTTGGGACAATAATATTACTATTTTAAACTAATATTGGTATTTAAAATACTTAATTGTACGCCTTTTTTACTCCATAGTATAGTCTTTAAGTTCCAAGAAACCAAACTTAAAGCAAGAAATCTATTAAACAGGCTGCGACGCAGTTCTATGCGTTAAATTCCCAAAAGTACAACGGTAGAAGCCCATACGGCTAACAATCGTAACTATTATCCAATGGTAACCTTTTAAAAGCGAAAGCTCTAAGCCTCTTATAAGATATCACATAACACGGCGCTGCCGCTTACGCCACTCTATACCACAACTCCGGAATCCGTGCTTTAAAACAAGAAAAAATTAGCTATATCATCAAATTCAATAATTAAAACTAAAACCATTAGGTATATAATACCTTCCACATCGGCGTCCGCTAACTCCACAAAATCGAAACAAAGACTGAACTAAAATTAAAAACAAAACTAAGTATACATTAGCTAGTGAGTGAAACGAGCTATTTTATGTAAATTAGCTAATGTAAAGAAACCAAAATTTATAAAACTTGAAATTGTAGGAAAACCAAAAGCTAGGGACCCGTATAATATAGAAATTTGTGAAAAATTATTTTTGAACCAACAAAAAAATAAAAATTAGACCCTGGAACCCCTGGTAGCCTACCAGACCCCGACACGCAGTTTCTTTCTCTTGAATATGTTGCCGAAGTTGTTGTGCACGTTGTAACGATTGCTGGATTAGCTATGTCGTCAAATTACAATTAAACTATGGAAAACAATAGCATATTTCTTTATGCTATCAGGAAGTAACCACTAAGCTCGGAAATCACCCGCGCGTAATTCTTTCACGCGTAACTATTAAGCAAAATCCCGGATATATCCAACAAGCAACGCTACGACCACATCTCCAACTCTCGAACGCCAACAAGTGACATAAAATTAAAACTAAACAATGCTAATTGCTGCTAGCTACTTGCATTAATTAATGTCATTTATGCAAATTAGGACGAAAACAGAAGAAAATACGACAAAAACAAAAGAATAAGGTAAGAAACAAGGACGCAGATGGGAGGGAGCGGTTAAGATAGGGGAAAATGTAAACCCGGAATTTTGGTGAGGAATTAAGCTTTTTGGACCCTTGGGAGCCCTGGTAGCTGTCTGGGGCATAGTAGGCTACCAAGGGGCCCCGGGGCTAAAATCCCAATTTTTAGTTCTTTTTCACCAAATATTCTATCATATGCCTCTCTGTGTTTTCAGTTTTGCAAAAATTTTTAAATTTATGAATTTGGTTTCTTTTATTTCACCTGATTTGTATATTTTCGTTCGTTTTATTTATTAGCTATGTACAGTTAAGAGTTTAACTTACTTTTTCTGCAGTCTTTGTTGAGAGCTTGATGGAGGAAGTCGTCATCTAATCCAGCTTATGGTTTACATGTTTTGTAATCATTGTTTTTTACCGGATTACCTAGCTAATAGTTTGCATTGCTTACGTCAACATGCTCATGATTTCTAATTTCATGTTTTGTGCATTATTGAAATAGGATACGGCTGTATACATAGGGAGCGCGTTATAGAACTCGCTAGTCCAAAGTGGGTGGCCCAGGCATTTTCCGGCAAAAATTCGGAACACACGGCTCAATGCTCCTTTTGACAAAAATTAACGTCTAAACGCTACAAAATCCGGCAAAAAAATTGCCCCCCCCCCGGAAAAATCCGGCACCTCCGGCAGGTGAGCCGGGGGGGCAACTATAATTTCTGAAGTTTGGACTGGCCAGTGGAAGATGTACTGAATTTCTAGTTTACTTGCATAACTTGGATCTAGACTAGTCTGATGGACTAGACTGATTAGTGCATAACTAGAATGCGTCTCACCGGCATTTTACACACCGCACCTTGAACCGCACAATACTTCGTTGACAAATCCCGCCCCCTTTTATAAACGATAGCCGTCATAAGGAAAATCCCCTTTGGAATTAAAAAAGGAACTGGATTCGTCACCGAAGGATTGTGTGGTTCGAGGTGTGGTCAGCAGAATGCTGGTGGGACGCTTGGTATGACGCGCGTATTTCTTTTTGTGAGCGTTACTAGTGTCCTATATTGCGCGATGCGGCGTGATCTTGCTCAGCTCTACGTGCTCCAGTTCCAGATATTGTGGCAACACACAAGGATGTAGAATGTCTATTATAACACGATAAAAGGTTAGACACTATTATCGCCATAGCTCGCTTGAAACATTATGCTTCGATAACTGTATCAGAATAATCGTACTCTTCTCAGTGCTCGTTTCGAACAGCCTCGGCACTCTTCTATAGCGCCGTATTTTAGCTCACAGGCTTCGTAGTAGATTTTCAATAACGACTGATTGAGCTCTCGTAACCAAACCGGCGGTACCTTCTTTCGTACCAGATTAATTTCAGCTCACGCTAATACGTACTTCACCGGTTTCCTTGCACAATCTGACTCCAATTATTGCACAGTCTGAACTCAATTTACACAGTTTGATGTTCACTTTCACGATGCACTTCGGCCACTGATTTCGATGTTCTCGACAATCCCTATCTAGTACTTTAGTTCTTAGGTTAAGTTAAAACTACCGACTACTTGACCTAGCCCTTATCCCTAAGTTATGAAAGCTATTGTTTAAAGGTTACACTTAAGCGATAGTGGTTATGGTTTATTTTATTTGTTACGTTACTAACGTTATGGTTTTAACACAACACACTCCCGGACAGAAAGTGCACTATGCGATTATGTAATTACCTCAAACTAAGCCTTACATTTACGCTAGTAGTGCCAGTTATATTAATCAGGCCGAACCCGGACGGAAGCCAGACCACGTTATTAAAACTGTACAGTAGCGGTCGACTACTATGCTTTTGAAGTTTGCTCAGCGTATGCCCTCGGACGGATGACGATACTGGTACATATTTAGGTAAGATGCTCAAGTTTTTGGTCGTCCGAACCAGTCCCCTTACTCGCCCGATCTACTCAAGAATAATGCTCCCACGTTGACGACCCTAAACGGATGCCAGACGACGAGGTTACACTACTAATATTTTCGAGTCCCACCTGCACTCTCGCTCCAGCAATACGTAATGTTGGTCTTGAGGTAATTTTACAAAGAGCACGTCTGCTTGGCTGTACTCCAGACATATTTCTATATATACATACTTGATTGACTACCTTTCTTTGTGGACGTACTGCATGGCATTACAAATACATCCAACTTTGCATAGTTCTACAGGAATACAAACAAGAAGCCATTAGACATATTTCTGACCACGTCTTGTCGAAATCTTTATTGTCTAAACTGGTGACAATTTATGATAATTCTGAGTTAAAACTCATAACACAAATGTTTAAATAATCGCGAAGCATAAGGAGTGTCCAAGTCTATGCAACGGGAAAACTTTACGTAGAAATAATTATGCTTAATAGATCTAGCATAAATATGAGCTTAATAAATTCTAGCGTAGTTATGCTTAATTTGTGGTATGTGGTTATTGCAAACATTTAGCAAAATTTGATACTTAATATTAAGCTTTATTAATCATAACTAACTTTTAAGTATAGTTATGGTATTTTAATCCTTGTAACATTAACAAAGCTAATAACCTAATTTATATGTAATAGTTGTAGCACAGCCATCGTGCGTTAAGAGATTTGTACGCACGGTTGCAACGAGTTCAGACGAATGCGTCAGCACGAGTTTGAACGAGTTAAACAATACACCCGTGAGTACAAATCACTTGATGCACGACCGGCTGTGCTACAACTGACTTGTAATACAGCTAATTTAGCTAAACGTGCGTTAAGTCATTTTGATGCACAACTTTAACTATATAAGCTGTTCTACAATTACCATTATTACATTTTAAATTGTAAGATTTTAGCTTATTTCTTTAGAATTTTAAGATTTCATTTATGCTGAACAGTTTAGGTCTTCATTCAAAATAACTATGCTGAGAAATTTGCAAAGTTATAATATAGAAGTAGTATAAATTCATATTTAATATTTAGTAAAAATTTAAGGATTTCAAAACATTTAGTGTCTGCTACAAAATTAGCATAACATTGCTAAATATTCAGCATATACATTCTGAAAAGAGACTGTGCAACTTCACTATTCCACCTTATTGTTATAATTTTTACAGTACTGTACGTGAAAGCTGTTATAACACTTGTCATATGTAAATCAGACATTTGGTTCAATAATCTGGGTCTGCCGCTATGTCTTTAAAACTTGTTAAGGTTTTCCAGAATATCACTTTTATATTAAATATTATTAGGGGTGTACCAATTCATACAAGTCATTTAGGCGGCTTGTAACGTTTGAAAACGATGTGCATGGTTGGCTCTATTACCTCATTTTAACAGGTAGCGCTAGAGGTAAATATGACGATGAACGTCGTCAATTTACAAAATAATTAGGCTTGTAAAGGCGTGTTCACACGTTCATACTTTTTAATTGAATTTTAACTCACATTTTGATCAAACTTTGAAATCACCTTTTTGTATATTTGGAAAGTTTGATTGTGTGAGTACTGCTTAAACTATGCATGGGTATATCTTTAGCCCATCGTAGACAAGATGTATTGCCTGAAAATGTTTGAGCTCGAATTTTGTACTCCAATTTTGCAACACCACAATTTTCCTTTAAAATCACCCTTAACTTTTGATCAAACTTTGATCAAATTTTGAGCTCAAACTATGAACTGAATATTTGTGCAAAACGTTTGAGCGTGCGAACATGCTTTTTGAAACATAAGCTGTAAGTAAGAAGTTAAGGACACTCAATGCTTTATATTGATACGGCATATAACATTTGATGTTTCAGGTAGTGGACAAATTCAGCTTTGGCAATTTCTTCTTGAATTATTGGGCGACGCTGCCGGTAATGCACATTGCATTGCATGGGAAGGATCAAACGGAGAATTTAAATTAATCGATCCTGATGAGGTTGCTAAAAAGTGGGGCGAACGCAAATCAAAACCAAATATGAACTATGATAAATTGTCGAGAGCTTTACGGTATTATTATGATAAAAATATAATGACGAAAGTACACGGCAAACGCTATGCGTACAAATTTGATTTTCACGGCTTGGCACAAGCATGCCAACAATCGGCAATGAATGCTAGTGGCGGTGGCAACGCTGGGAATGGATGCCATAATAGGGATCCGTTGCTCATAGTCGGCGGAGTTGGCCATCCCGGTTCGTTGATGCCAAATCACCACAGTTCTCTTCATTATCATCATCATTCAGCATTTGGATCTCACCATGGCGGTGCTGCAAGTTTGGGAACAATTTCCGGTTCATTTAACCCCGCCAACTCTAGCGGTTGTTTTGGATCAGGTGCTGGCACACAAACTGCTCTGTATCATACATCGGGAAATATTTCAGGAAATATTCGATACCCTACATCGCCTTCGGCCGTCGGGGCCGAATGGATCCTTACGAATTACCACCAACAGCATAATCATTTGAGCACAAGCACTCCTACAGTGGCACGTGTACTATCAAATAATCACCAAGGAACTCCACTGTCCTGTACCCCTGCCGACTCTGTTAGCACTATCAAACTAGATGGATTTTCAGGCGTACCTGGGTATCGTAATAACAGCACAAGCCCATACTGGGTCAGTCATGCAGCCGTACCCGTTGATTTAGCAACAAACACTGCACATTTGCAGAGAACAATCACAGAAACAGTTCACGATGCCACAGTTTCAACCGTTTCCGCAAAGTTACTCGACACATCTGGAATCGGCATTATAACATCAGGTCAAGATGTTTATTCACACACCCGTGTGACATGTGCAGTATCATCACCGTGTAGTAGCAATCCTGTGGCAGTAACAGCATCGACGCATGATTATTTGCCAAACAATCATGCGTTTTGGTCTGGGCTGCCTGTAGGGGAAAGAATTGGTGTTGCACGGATCAATAATAACAATAGTAATACCAATGATAGCAGCATAACAACATCACAGAGGAATGAAAATTCGATGGCTTCACTCCTGAATGATGTTAACATAGCTAGAGGCGCATCGACCGGTACTGTCGATCCCTCAGTCAAAAACAGCAGCCACCTAATTTTGCAGCAAAGCAGTGTAGCGGAGATAGTATCGTCGTCGGCAGGTGTTACTCAACACCTTAACAGCTTAAACGAAATGGTAACAAATAGTCACCGCGATAGCGAATTTTTAGAAACTCGAAGAAAAACGAATGACGTTTACTTTGAAACAGGATCGTAGCTATAAGCGCTAACGGACAAAACGAGGCTGTACCACTGACCAAAACAGTTAGTTTTGACCGGTTCGACGCAAAATTACGTATAT
>JASANE010030476.1:0-14899 GCA_030248225.1 Trileptium ribeirensis | reverse complement strand
GCCGTGTCTGACTTAGCTGTCGAAACAGGTGATTTTAAACGGTCGATCGGCGAGAAACTTTCCAACGCAGCTAACGAGAGGAGAACTGCAAGTATCTGTTTTCGGTGACGATATATCTGGTAATTTCGGTGTCCTACTTAGCTGTCAAAACAGGGCGACTAGAACGGTCGATCGGCGAGAAACTTTCCAACGCAGCTAACGAGAGGAGAACTGCAAGTATCTGTTTTCGGTGACGATATATCTGTATTCGTGTCCTACTTAGCTGTTAAAACAGGGCGACTTGAACGGTCGATCGGCGAGAAACTTTCCAACGCAGCTAACGAGAGGAGAACTGCAAGTATCTGTTTTCGGTGACGATATATCTGTATTCGTGTCCTACTTAGCTGTCAAAACAGGGTGAATTGAACGGTCGATCGGCGAGAAACTTTCCAAATTAGCTAACGAGAGGAGAACTGCAAGTATTGTTTTCGGTGACGATATATCTGGTATTCGTGTCTGATGAAGCTGTCAAAACAGGGTGAATTGAACGGTCGATCGGCGAGAAACTTTCCAACGCAGCTAACGAGCGGAGAACTACAAGTATCTGTTTTCGGTGACGATATATCTGTATTCGTGTCCTACTTAGCTGTTAAAACAGGGCGACTTGAACAGTCGATCGGCGAGAAACTTTCCAACGCAGCTAACGAGAGGAGAACTGCAAGTATCTGTTTTCGGTGACGATATATCTGAATTCGTGTTTGATGCAGCCTGTCGAAACAGGGCGAATTGAACGGTCGATCGGCGAGAAACTTTCCAACGCAGCTAATGAGAGGAGAACTGCAAGTATCTGTTTTCGGTGAGAATATATCTGTATTCGTGTCCGACTTAGCTGTCAAAACAGGGCGACTGGAACGGTCGATCGGCGAGAAACTTTCCAACGCAGCTAACGAGAGGAGAACTGCAAGTATCTGTTTTCGGTGACGATATATCTGTATTCGTGTCCTACTTAGCTGTCAAAACAGGGCGAATTGAACGGTCGATCGGCGAGAAACTTTCCAACGCAGCTAACGAGAGGAGAACTGCAAGTATCTGTTTTCGGTGACGATATATCTGTATTCGTGTTTGACTTAGCTGTTAAAAAAAAAACAGGGCGACTTGAACAGTCGATCGGCGAGAAACTTTCCAACGCAGCTAACGAGAGGAGAACTGCAAGTATCTGTTTTCGGTGACGATATATCTGTATTCGTGTCCTACTTAGCTGTCAAAACAGGGCGACTTGAACGGTCGATCGGCGAGAAACTTTCCAACGCAGCTAACGAGAGGAGAACTGCAAGTATCTGTTTTCGGTGACGATATATCTGTAATTGGTGTTTTATTAGCTGTCAAAACTGGGTGAATTGAACGGTCGATCGGCGAGAAACTTTCCAACGCAGCTAACGAGCGGAGAACTACAAGTATCTGTTTTCGGTGACGATATATCTGTATTCGTGTCCTACTTAGCTGTTAAAACAGGGCGACTTGAACAGTCGATCGGCGAGAAACTTTCCAACGCAGCTAACGAGAGGAGAACTGGATATTGTTTTCGGTGGCTATATATCTGTATTCGCGTCCTACTTAGCTGTCGAAACAGGTGACTTGAACGGTCGATCGGCGAGAAACTTTCCAACTCAGCTAACTATAGGGAGAAAGTTGCAAGTATCTGTTTTCGGTGACGATATATCGTATTCGTGTCCTACTTAGCTGTCAAACAGGGCGACTAGAACGGTCGATCGGCGAGAAACTTTCCAACGCAGCTAACGAGAGGAGTGCAAGTATATGTTTTCGGTGAGGATATATCTTGTATTCTCGTGTCCTACTTAGCTGTCAAAACAGGCGCACCTCTGAACGGTCGATCGGCGAGAAACTTTCCAACGCAGCTAACGAGCGGAGAACTACAAGTATCTGTTTTCGGTGACGATATATCTGTATTCGTGTCCTACTTAGCTGTTAAAACAGGGCGACTTGAACAGTCGATCGGCGAGAAACTTTCCAACGCAGCTAACGAGAGGAGAACTGCAAGTATCTGTTTTCGGTGACGATATATCTGTATTCGTGTCCTACTTAGCTGTCGAAACAGGGCGACTTGAACGGTCGATCGGCGAGAAACTTTCCAACGCAGCTAACGAGAGGAGAACTGCAAGTATCTGTTTTCGGTGACGATATATCTGTATTCGTGTCCTACTTAGCTGTCAAAACAGGGCGACTAGAACGGTCGATCGGCGAGAAACTTTCCAACGCAGCTAACGAGAGGAGAACTGCAAGTATATGTTTTCGGTGAGGATATATCTGTATTCGTGTCCTACTTAGCTGTCAAAACAGGGCGACTTGAACGGTCGAACACTTAAGGCGTGTTCACCCGCTCCAAATTTTTGCTCAAATTTTGAGCTCAAAATTTGATCAAAATTTGATGGTGATTTTTAAATAAAAATTGCGATATTTTAAAATTTGAGATCAATATTTGAGCTCAAACTTTTTCAGGCAATACATCTCGTCCATGATTGCCTACAGAAATATTCATTGAAAAGTTTCAACAGCGTTCACACGTTCAAACTTGATAAAAATGCAAAAAAGATGCATTCAAATTTTGATCAAAATCTGAGCTCAAATTTTGATCAAAATTTGAGAAAATAGTTTGAGCGTGTGAACACGCCTTTATTCTTAGTAAATAGGTTGTTATAACTCATTTGATCGCCTAAATTGTTTGCGGTTGCTCGGTCTGGACGTATTTTCCTCAAAATGTTGTGTAAAAGTGGTGTGATTTAAATTTTACCACAAACTGCTGCAAAGGGTCAATTCGGTGTATATATATACCTGTTTCAACTAAAACAACGAAAATAAAGTCCCAAACTACGGCAAACAGTCAACGGCGTATGCGACGATCGCATTCAAGCTTCGAACGGGTCCTGACTAAAAAATCCTGCGGAGCCGTTTGTTCAAATGGCACACAGCAAACCAAAATGAGGATCAAGTCCGTAAAAAACCTGATCGTTTACACAAAATTGAAAAAATAAACAGAAACAAAAAACGTAAATAAATGAAATAAGGCAACCACAAAAAAATATCCCCGGGTAATTATGCCTTACCCTATTCTCTGGGTCAGCGATTAGAACTGGGACACGGATAAGGCCCCCAAACGTTCCCCTGGCCAACTTACTTATACCGCTCGACCCTTTTATCCTGAAATGCGGTCAATCAAACGCTTGTTTCAGTAGACAGCGTTGCACAATAGCAAGTTACTGCCTTCGTCAGTCCGATATAAACTAAGAATTTTTTTTTCAGTATTAAATCAATATTTGTGGCATCAGATTATTTATGCGTAGAACAGCTAAGGTGTAACTTGATAAAAATTAAAATCAGAATAAGTAAATTAAGTTTTTTTACTAAAACAAACACCCAAACATACATATACATATACATATATAGATATATTCCTTATATATACATATAGAGATTACATCGCCCTCCACAAATTACCCGTAAATTTGAGGGACCACCTAGAAAAAAATTGCTGTGAACCATGAAATCAGGGGAGGCAGCATCTGATTTAATCTTCAGTCCGTATTGTATGGCTAATATAGCCTTGATTAACGATCAGGAGTCGCCTTAGTATAGTCGAGGACAACACAACCTACATATTAATGGCCCCTGTCGGCGAATTCCCAGTTACCGTAAAAATTATTGGACTTTAAAATGATAATTGAAAAAAGGAGAAACAAAAAAGGAAGAACAGTAAGCAAAACTAGAAATAGAATCTTTACTCGTAGCTAAGTAATAAATGGCTATTAGACTTGTCGCCACAAGATTATAGTGCAGAAAACAGCAGAAATCTGGACCATCGGCGTCGCGAACTTCAGCTTGGACATAGCCAAAAGTAGTAAAAGGCACAACCAAATGACAATAGCTTTGCAGCAAACTAGCGTAATGGTTTACCCGTAGCTAAGTAATAAATGGCTATTAGACTTGTCGCCACAAGATTATAGTGCAGAAAAGAGCAGAAATCTGGACCATCGGCGTCGCGAACTTCAGCTTGGACATAGCCAAAAGTAGTAAAAGGCACAACCAAATGACAATAGCTTTGCAGCAAACTAGCGTAATGGTTTACGTATGCTTCTTTTCTATAAAGCTGTGGATTTGGTACAAAAATTGCGAATATTTCTCAAATTTAGTGCACTGAAAGCCCAGTGGTAGTTGGGAATGTAAGTAGAGAAACCAGATGGAAGTTCGTTTGGAGTACTGGCGCAGCTTGGAAGTGGCCAAACATAGTAAAAGGCACAACTATTAGTGGGCTATATCTATGCTACAAAACAAAATAATCCGTTATACGAATATATGAAGCTGCGTATTTGATACAAAACATTCGTTTGAAAATGTTTTATTTTCTCGAGTTTAGAACAGTAAAGCCCAAACGGTAGATTGGAATATAGCTGGAATTTAAGAGAACTAATGGTGGCACTGAAAAAATGGTGCAATCCTAATTTAGAAATAGGAAATTTAAAACAAAAGTACATTTTTAAGAACAAAATACATTAATTTATTGCATAGTTATTGTAATAAATAAGTTAATCACGTTAATGTAAGATTGTTTGAAATTATTTACAAAACTTTTATATATTTTATATATTTTTCTATAATCGGAAGATATTTAAAGTAGCAATGAAATCATGTCTATTTCTAAACGTTGGTTCATACGTCACTTTTTGCTCAAAATTTAAGATCATATTTTGAGCAAAATTTAAAAGAAATTTTTTGATTTATGATGAACTCAAACGTATGAATACTGTTCAAACTTTTATGGCGTATTGTTTCAGCCGATTATGGACAAGGAATAGAACTTGAAAAGTTTTGAGTCCAAAATTTGAGCTCAAATTTTGAACAGGGTTACCGCTGAATTCAGGGTATCATTTTCCCTGTCTCCAGGGCCCAAAACCCCTGGTTCAAACTGAACTTAAATCGGGGTTTGCGACTATGAGGAACCACTACGTATAAGACCACTCGGTACGCCAGAGGTACGCACTGAATTCTTGAGCATTATGTAACAAACCCAATTTAAGGCGAATTTTACAGCGAATAAACCGGGATTTCTGATTTTCAGTTAAAGTTATATAATTAATATCAACATTTTGATATTCGGAGAGGCATGAGCCGAAGTGTTAAAACCGGTTCCAGGAATAAATGGAACCTAAAACAAAAAATTAAAACCGAGTTAGACCGTGAATTTCTAGTAAAAGTGCTAGTTACATTTAATTTTAGATTTCACAACTATTCCCTGTTGCAAAATGACAAAATTCCCTGTTTTTCCTGTATAAATATCAGTTTTCACTGATTCCCCTGTTTTTCCTGTTGCGCGGGAACGCTGTTTGTAGTAGCGTGATTTGCTGTATATCTCCACTACAAATTACAGTCAACTTTTAATATCAAATCTTGAGCAAAAAGTTGGACGCCTTAATTGAGTTTAGAATTACAAAAAGGTAATTCTAAACTAGCGCGAAATAAAGGCCACGGCAGGAGCGACCCTTCAGTTCTCTTCGCCATAGTTAATGGCCACTGGCTTTCGGCTAGGTTCGCACTATTTCGCGGCCACTGGCCTTAGGCCAGCGAATATCTTCGCTTCCATGCCGAGTAAATACATATTTTTGGATTATACACTTTGGAGACGAAAATAAACCACTTCAATGAAATCAGCGGGTCAAATTGCGTTGTATAAGACAAACTTCTTTTCGAACTCTGAATCCTTGAGGCTCATATAGGAGTGGTGCCCTTTTGGGAGTACCCTGACCCCAATAGGTCTATACCGGAACACCACGCCAATTAGTTCCTCGCGCGCAATTACCCTATATGATAGTAACTCCAATTTTTCTATTTCTGGACACCTGAGGCACAGATAGCAGACAGGCCTATACTTGTAAAAATTTTAAGTTTAAATAGTCATGTTGGATGTCATTCAATTCGGTATGCCGAGACAAACTGAATGGTGTAAAAATGAGCTTGATCAAACGAACCATTCCAAAGTTACAGTGAATTACGAAATTAAGCCACTATAAAAACAAATTTAGGACAAACCGAAAGAACAAAATCATAATCTAACAGCCTAAAGTCAATTATTTGTTAATAAGTTATCAATGATTTAATTAAGTTTGCAATTTTGATACAGAGCAGACAATTTCCTTAAGTATATATTAGTATGCAACTGCAATTCTTGCATCGTTTAAAATGCACAATTGCAATTACACAATGTATGCAATGTATATATACCGACTTACAGCTCTAAATACATAATTATATACATATATTATATATATATTACGCATATTATATGTAATTATGTATTGCACATGAAATGTAATTGTATACATATATATGTGTTATATATACATACACAAAGTTAAATCTATATATATTTGTATTTATTTATTTTTTTGCATACCGTGAACATTGTATTGTATTGCTTAAATAAAAAACGATTGCAAAAATTGAGTTCAATAATTATCAATCAATCAATCAATCAGTACTGTTTCAAGAGTGATTGACAAGGTGGGTAGGTAAGTCCCAGTCCCAAAGAAAGTCCTTAAAACAAAATGTAGGAATATTTTTTTAAAAATAGAAAATTTCAAGGAATGAGGGAGGATACTTGACCATCAAGTGACCCACTACAATGGGTACTCTATCTGGGTAGTAATTGACCGAGTTAATTTAGGAGTTCTTAGTCGTAATTTGAAGAAAAACAACAACAATCTGTACCCATTGAGCGAAAACTCACTGGGGAAAACATTGGCAGAAAGTTTAGAGAATAGGAAAGAAATGGAAAATATAAAAAATATAAAGTATAAAATATAATATAATATAAAAATATTAATATATATAATATATAATCTATAATATAAAAATATAAAGTATAAAATAAGTAAGAAACATATATAATTAAAAAAATATACATAATTCAACATATATAATTACAGAAACATATATATAATTAAAAAATCATTTTAAACTACTATAAATAACACTTTAATTGTTTATAATTAAATATAATATATATAGGTACTTAGCTGATGCTTAAATATATATATATATATATATATATATATATATATATATATATATATATATATATATATATATATATATATATATATATATGTATATAATTCAAACTTGACAATGCTTAAGTATTACCTATTTTCAAGTACATTGTGAGTGATTTTTTTGTAAAACTATAAAACTATAAATGAAATCGTAAGAACACAATTTTTGCTCAAATACAGCTGTAACTCCACCACATAGGTTGAGCTTTGAATATCGACTATTCTTTGCCAATCTCACAAATATAGAAATATATATAACACGTGGACCCATCACAGGGACGTCGCAATCCACCATGGCATGTCCTCAACCTCTCTCTACAGTTGTACTTGAGCCATCACCCCCGGTCTACACCTTCAAAACGATTTTTCAATTTGCAACCCACAAATACATATAATTAGCCCACTATATAGGCCACAAAAATTCCTGGCAATGCCCCAAACTCAAAAAGGCACCCGACATCCCTAACCAACGCTAGGGTACGATTAGAACCCACAGTGTACGGTTTCAACAAAAAAAAGTTTTTTAAGAATTTCCTGAAAATTGAACAAATTGCCAAAGATCCAACGCAGGGCATTGACAGCCCCATTAAGCTCATGTATACGTTTTAGAATTGCTGTTACGTTACATGCAACGGGGCCCGGGACCTAAATCTGGGCGGAGTGGTCAATTATGGGGTACAAAGGGTAGCGAAGGACTAAAACAGAATGGAGGGCGGCCTAGTGTTGAATCGCCGTTCCGGGCTAGGTCTGACCCACAACCTTAGTTTTATGGGGATCCAGTAAATTTGCGAATTTTTAATGAAACCCCCCACAAAACTGAGGGTCCGAGCTACTGCCCACTACAAAACGTAAGGGATCGGCGAATCTTATCCCAGCAATGAGGAAGGGGTTACATTAGAGTGTTGGGAAATGTCATGCTCTTGCCTTATGCACACTTGTTATTACTAAAGGTGACATAAACCTTATATAACTACAATATTATATATTTATAAATAAACATATCTTAACAATCTATGACTTTAGTAAATATTTGAGTTTCTTCGTAAAACCTATAGGTAAGTTTGTTGAAAAGCTTTGTAATATTGTCAATAAATATATAGATTATATAACACATTTTATCGCGAAAATATTTGAGGACGTCATACTGTGTGATCGGATGACACTGTTATATTTAAAAAGGTGACAACATCCTTAAAACTTTAAACATAATGGATTTAAAGGATTAGCTATGTAATTATACATTGGTTTAAGATACGAATTTTCAAAATAAAAATTCCAGAGATTATATGATTCAATACGTATAATTTGTTTTATAGTCTCATGTACAGGAGTCTACGGTGATCCTAAAACGCAGTAAAGCTAAATAAGTCAGTGAAACGAAGAAAGTTCAGATTATAGGCGGGTGTCAAAAATAAGACCCAGGAATTGGAAATAAACCCACATTTGCATTGTAGTGAGCAGTGCAATTGTAAGCTTATAACTGCATATTCTCTGAGAAGCTCAAAAACTAATATCACAACCGTATGTGATGTGATGAATGTCAAATGAAGAAAATTAAAATAGTTGTCCGTAAAACAGGGGGGTCGCCAAGGACCCATACAACGACCCCACGTCCCCAAATTTATATTTGCAAACAAAAATTTTTTGCAATCGTCACATCACAAAGAGTTTGCCGAAAACAGCTTTAACTTCTAGACTACTAGTAAGTACTCATTCAGCCTAACTCTAGCTCCCAGAAGTTCAGAGTAGTGCTCTGAAGTATGAGCTTTTAATGAACTCAAGTTACGAAACAAATTCTCAGCCAATAGACTCGACGAACAATTGACACTCGGAAGAATTCATCAACTCCACTGCCAAGGTAACTTTGAGGAGCCGAAGTGTAATGGATGCCATGCCGTTCTCGTCATACTAAGCCTAAGCCTTAGTTTTGGTACGTATATGAGACATACACTAAGCCTAAGTTTGTGGGCTTTCGCTCCCGAACCGCCGCTCTAAGCTGTTCTTTTTCAAACGATATAACGTATTGACCCTCTACTAACAAGGCCCTTATGAGTTAGTTTCAGGGGAGTGAATGTATTTTAAGTTATATATATATACAAACTTGGTCGTTCCGCTGTGTTTTAAGCAGCTTTGAATTAAAAAACGTCTGAATTTACCACGAATATTTGCTAAACCTAAATGGATTGAAAGCCCATGGCGGAGTGTGTTATTCTTCAAAATATATTGACTTTGTTTTAATGAGTCAAAGAGTTGAGGATTTTGTATCTAATATAATTGTTCTCACTAATATTAGGTAATCGCAAAATTTTACCATTACGAACCTTTAAAGGACGAGTCAAGATTGCTTCTCTTATCATCAGCAGAGCTGATAAAACCCATGCCAGAACCCAGCCAAAGCTTTAAAATCTGGCTCTTTAGTTATCACCTCTAATACGTACCCAAGTTAGCCTACAATAATTATCCCTCTTGTCTATTTTATATTCGGTCAGATTCATAAATAAACAACTTCAAAATCAATATCCGACATGTGACGCGGTATTTATTGAAAGGTTCGAAAAAAATTTTTGAAATTGGCAATCTCAAAAACATACACTTAAAAATCAATCAATCAATCAATCAATCAATCAATCAGTCAATCAATGAAAACACTATTATTTATTTTCTTGCGACAAAAATATGAAAAAATAAAAGACTCTCATTTGAAAAATGTGTATAATCTCGTCCGTTATTTTCGTTATGAAATAAGTGGAAAACGGCATGAAAACCTCTTATTTTCTTCTATATAACCTTATAATCTTATTTTCCGAAAAAAAATTTGGTAATTCTACAAAATAGTAATAATAAAAATTAAAATGTGAGTACAAGAATTAAATATGATATTTGAATCTCAAAAAAACTCAAATGATAAAGAGAGAACTTATTTTTTTAATAGTCTATTAATATTTTTCTGTCTATTTTTAAATACAAAATGAACAATTAACAATAATATTATCAGAAAGATGATTGCATCAAGTATATTTAAAAGTTTTCAAGTGAAATAAATGAGATTTTCTAAGTATTTAAGTAAAAAAAGTTTTTAGAAGAAAGAAATATACATGCGTAACGCTTATGCGAAGGCATTACGTTGGTTTTAAATGATCTATGAGGGCTTAAGATACAAGAACTTACAGGGGGCGGCGCGGTGGTCCCCTTTTAGAGCAACGAAAGTAAGGCTGCCTCTAAGTAAGTATCTAATTTACCCATATCGCCCCCGCCAGTTTTTAATAGCAACCTTGGATCATGTCAAGTCTTCTCTCCTCTGTTATATAGCCAAGCTAAAATTGGGCTCAGAGAGACAAAACATTCGATCATTCGAGGGGCGACAAGTTTAGAACTAGACTGAGCATGGGCTTAGAGAGACAAAACATTCGATCATTCGAGGGGCGACAAGTTTAGAACTAGACTGAGCATGGGCTTAGAGAGACAAAACATTCGATCATTCGAGGAGCGATAAGTTTAGGATAACGCTAAACTTGGGCTTAGACAGACGAAATATTATTCGATGATGGCTAAACTTGGGATAATAGGGCCAAAGCATTATTCGATCATTCGTGGAGCCAGAACATTAGAACCTGGCTAAACTTGGGCTTAAAGAGACAAAACATTATTAGATCATTCGAGAGACGATACCATTAGAACCTGGCTAATCTTGGGCTTAAAGAGACAAAACGTTATTCGATCATTCGATGGGCAAGAACTTACCATCATGGTACAAAAATTTACGGCGTAAGGCTATGGAGAGAACAATCTTAGGCACAATTGAAAATTAATTAATCACAAATGACAAACAATTCTAGGCTCAGCCTAAGGCTTAGTCTTAGCCTAAGTTAAGAGTCCCGCTGAGAGCTGTTCTTTTTTCTAAAGTGTTTTAAGGTAACGCCCGTCAGGGTTACTTGGGCCCAAATCTCGATCGGGAAAACATTTACACCCATTTGGAAAAAGATCCTAGCTTTTTTTTGCAAAAGTCAAATTTTTTTTGCCGCAAACGTAGTGTCGAAAAACACAGAGCCATCGATGATTAAGTTTAGGAAAACTCTTTGAATTTAACATTTACCAGGATACAAACATATTATGTATGGGACTATTTAGTATTTTTTTAAATATTTCAACCCGATCGATTGCTTACCAAACTAAAATTTGTAATTTTGAATCCACCTCAAACATGTGAAACAAACAAGATTGTCAAACACAAACCTTTAAAATTGTTACATACAACACTAATAAAAATATGAAATCGGGACATGAACATTTTTAGTTGCCCGCCTGGCCCACCCCATAACCCACCTCCCGGAACCATGTACCCCTCTCACTAAGTTGACGTATCTCTAATTCAATTGTTATAAATTTTATAAGAATAAACATAATCCATTCGGTCAACTAAAAATATTTTATATAATTTAAATCAGCTAAATTTAAAGCACGATTGACCGCACAAGCGATTCATATTCAAAAATTGCTCGTACGGAAACAAACAAACATTTGTTCGCAATCACGGTATGGAACTGCTAAAATTGACGAGGAAATTGGGAAAGGTCAACAAAAAAGACCAGCAACAAATAAGTAATAATATGTCAAAAAAAGCCGAAAACAATGTCGCATGGATCATCCGTCCTTCCCATCCGTATAGCCAGAGACTAAGCTTGGGAGCGGGTAATTGGGAGAAGCGTGGTAATTATTAGTGGCGGTTGTCTGTTAGTTAACTTAAGAGTTTCCTACTGTATCCCAGAGCCAAGAATTGGTGGATGTGGGTCTACCCCATACATGCTCATAGGGGGTTACCCTCCCTGGTGCTCCGATCGCCGAGGATACGGCTACCACCCCCCCCGGAGGCGCTGGACCCATAGGTGCATGAACCCCCCCATGGGTCTACTGTCCCCCTGAGGCTGCGGCACTATGTATGGTCTAATGTCGACGCCCCTGTAACCATCTAGGAACGTTGCGCGAGACCCGAAAGCCCGTACCGTCTCAGTACCATATTTACACGGTTGGGGTGAAAGCACGACGCACGACTCGCCTGTAACCATCTAGGAACGTTGTGCGAGACCCGAAAGCCCGCACCGTCTCAGTACCATATTTACGCGGTTGGGGTGAAAGCACGACGCACGACTCGCCTGTAACCATCTAGGAACGTTGTGCGAGACCCGAAAGCCCGCACCCTCTCAGTACCATACTTACGCGGTTGGGGTGGAAGCACGACGCACGAATCGCCTGTAACCCTCTAGGAACGTTGTGCGAGACCCGAAAGCCCGCACCGTCTCAGTACCATATTTACGCGGTTGGGGTGAAAGCACGACGCACGACTCGCCTGTAACCATCTAGGAACGTTGTGCGAGACCCGAAAGCCCGCACCCTCTCAGTACCATACTTACGCGGTTGGGGTGGAAGCACGACGCACGAATCGCCTGTAACCCTCTAGGAACGTTGTGCGAGACCCGAAAGCCCGCACCCTCTCAGTACCATACTTACGCGGTTGGGGTGGAAGCACGACGCACGAATCGCCTGTAACAATCTAGGAACGTTGTGCGAGACCCGAAAGCCCGCACCGTCTCAGTACTATACTTACGCGGTTGGGGTGGAAGCACGACGCACGAATCGCCTGTAACAATCTAGGAACGTTGTGCGAGACCCGAAAGCCCGCACCCTCTCAGTACCATACTTACGCGGTTGGGGTGGAAGCACGACAACACCGGTCCTCCAATAATTACAATCCCACAAAAACAAAATTTAATTCCGTAGAATGTCGTAGGGAATAGCGGAGGATTTTAAAGATTTTATAAACGAAAATATATATAACTAAATAACCGTGCAGTGACTGAGGCTTATAAGTTGTTTGTTTTCGGCTTTTGCCGAGAAAGTACCATTAACACTAACTCACATCAGCTTAAAACTAGTTCAGTCACAACGGCCACTACACGTCACGAAGCAAACTGATCTTTGAGACAATGTCTACATTGTCGAATGTGTGAAAAATTACGTAGCTAAAGCTTAAAATATATAATAATAGTTTAATAAAACTACGAACGATTAGTGTTTTCGCCTTACGAGTGTTATTTTGCCACACACCGACCAGTGCTCAATCAAATACAGCGGAGTGCATGGGCGTACCCAAGGTGGGGGTCATGCCCCGTTCCGGCAGCCCCCCCCCTCCCCCCAACCGTTTCGAAGTTCAAGAATTTGGTGTGTATCGAAAATCGGAGTTGAACAAATTGTGATGCAAATCCTGGATTTGCCCCACCCCCAAATGTAAATCCACAGATTGGTCCCCTCAAACCCTTGGCACACCCCTCTAATCTTAAATCCTGGATTTGGAACACCCCCTCAAATATTAAACCCAATGCACGCTCCTGATGGAGTGTGCTTATGACGACAATTCTCGTTACACTGAATCGGACTAACAGGTCTCCGCCAAATTATTGTTTAAACTAAAATAAGTGAGACTAATAGTAGTAACAAACAACTTTTGCAGTGCGATCCCGATTCGTCCCAAGCGATTTTGACTATAACCGCATTTTATCAATTGCTTTATTGAGGTTATAAAATTGATATTTGACGAACATATATATATAAATTACAGATAGTCGATATATAACATGCTTGGTTATATATGAATACGAAAGCAATTTAAGAAATATATATGCAATGAACAGGTTTTACAGCTTTTTGATCATACATGCTCATTGGGGGTTACACCTGCGCCAAGTGCCCTGCTACGCCCACTCTCGACCGGTCCCTCCCCGCCCAGGGACGTAGCCAGAAAATCATCCAAACTGGCGGGGCACCAAGGTTTTATGAAGGGGCACAAAATTCCGAACTGGCGGGGCACCAAGGCTTTTTGAAGGGGCACAAAATTCCGAACTGGCGGGGCACCAAGGTTTTTTGAAGGGGCACAAAATCCGAACTGGCGGGGCACCAAGGCTTTTTGAAGGGGCACAAGTTAGCTGTAAATTCGAACTAGGAGGCACCGAGCCAAACTGGGGGGCACGGCCCTCCGTGGCCCCCTTGGCGACGCCCCTGTCTCCTCCGCTCCCCTTGTAAAAACCGTTACCGGATTGCTATTTATAAAACTTGGCGACGCCTTACATCGCTTCGCTTCTAACATTACTTTTATAACAACCACGAAAAGAAAAATGTGTCTCATATTTGAGAATCATAAAATTATATAATAAAATTCAGCTTTTGAAACATTAATTTATTTATTTATATAAAATAATATTTATTAAATAAGAAAAAATACGTAATATAATACAATTCCAAATTCCAACTTGTTTTAAATTTCACATAGAAAAAGACAACCGATGCCAAGCACGAGACAAGTATACTTTCTCGCCTATAAATTCTCTGTTGTTTGTGAAAGAATCAACAGGACCACGTAAGTGGGTCATGTACGTCCGCGTACGCCATTAGGGGAGTAATGTGCCGTTCCAGTTTCCCCAGAAAAGATTACACTCACAAATCTGTTTCAAACTTACATCCGCCAACTTGGTAGACGGAGTAGAACATCCGAAATCACCCGAGGTTGGCCACCCGATTGTTTGTGAAAGACTCAACAGGACCACGTAATGGTCATGTACGTCCGCGTACGCCATTAGGGGAGTAATGTGCCGTTCCAGTTTCCCCAGAAAAGATTACACTCACAAATCTGTTTCAAACTTACATCCGCCAACTTGGTAGACGGAGTTGAACATCCGAAATCACCCGAGGTTGGCCACCCGATTGTTTGTGAAAGACTCAACAGGACCACGTAATGGTCATGTACGTCC
>JASANE010030474.1:0-13662 GCA_030248225.1 Trileptium ribeirensis | reverse complement strand
TCAATAGCTTGCTAAATGCAATTGTAGCGACAATAGAACTTAAGATAGATAGATGCAGCGGCAGTAGTTTTCTTGTAAAATGTTAGCAACAGCAGCAGTTACTGATATATATATAACTGCAATATAATGCTAGCTTCTACTATATTAACGATAAAAATTTGATAGCTAATGTAACGACAATAGCATTTATAAATTAATACCGTGTTTCTGTTCACAAATATTAATGCGATTGCTATAAAAAGTTGGCTTATTGCTTCAACAATAAACATAGGTTATTATTTGTACCTGGCTTATTTAATATTTAAATGAAACCTTAATATTGTTGGCCCAGGTAACCCTAAGGGGCAATACATTATATCGTTAAAAAGAAGTGCAGAGCTAGTGGTTTGGCTTAGGTTTAGTGTATGTATCATATATGAGCATAAGGTTGGGCTTAGTATACTGAAATTCCGGGTATTTGTTTAGCTACAGGGTACCCTACACTAACTTTGGCAGTTCTCTGAAGATGCAGCTTCCTTCCAGGTTCCTGGGTCGAGGAACCATAGAGGCGCCATACCCCCGTACCTAAAACCCCATTTATTGCTTATTCACAGAATAATGCGCCCATCTACTCGAAAATTTTTGTTACATGCGACATGCCGTACGTAGGTAGCTGTGTTATATACGACATTGTCGTATGTAACAACTGTTACATACGACATGTCGTATGTAACGCTGCTACATAGAACTATGCGAAACCCCAGTTTGATATTTGTACCCCTTCTAGTTCAACATTGGTGCCCCCTCCAATTTGATAATGATGTCACCATCCAGTATGATATTGGTTGCCCCACAGTTCGATATTGGTGCACCGCTCCATTTTGATATTGGTTCCCCCTACAGTTTGATATTGGTCCTACCATCCTCCTTGATATTGGTACCCTCCTCCAGTTTGATATTGGTGCTCTCCAGCGTGATATTGGTATTCCTCTCTAGCTTGACATTCGTGCCCCTTCCAGTTTGATATTGGCGCCTCCCTCCAGTTTGATATTGGTGCCGCCCCCAGTTCGATATTGGTGCCTCCTTCA
This sequence comes from Trileptium ribeirensis, assembly GCA_030248225.1. NCBI lineage: Eukaryota > Metazoa > Nematoda > Enoplea > Enoplida > Thoracostomopsidae > Trileptium > Trileptium ribeirensis. The sequence goes on along the minus strand of JASANE010030474.1, from coordinate 12,595 downwards.
GTTTGACATTGGTGCCCCCTCCTTTATACATTGCTGGATCATATACAGTTATATTATATACCATTATCGGAGGAATTTTAATTTTTGTCCCCAAGGCGTTCTTGTGCTTACATGGGGTCTTTTCGTTTAGCCACCCACCCACCCCCAGATTGGTCAATTTTAAAGATACAGCGCTTATTTTGGTATCAATCAATTCAGCTCGATGAGGCGGTTCAGAAAATACTCATTCTACCCACATCCCTGAAAATTTTTTTCGATTTTTTGAGATCGTAATGGTCCCCCTTGGGAACCCAAAAATTTTTTCTTAGGAATATGGTCTTGTTGGACCTTTCTACTCGGTTTGATGAGAGAAATCTACTGGTGTGTATTTTATTGAAATTTACTTCACAGTTAGAAAGTTATGGCGGCCCAATTAACCCTGAGGGCCTGCGTTATAACGTTAGAAAAAAGATCAGCTTAGAGCTGAAACCTGCGTTATAATGTTAGAAAAAAGAACCGCTTAGAGCGGGTGAGGGGGGGGCGGGGGGGGGTCGCGAGACTGCAGCCCCCCGACTTAGGCTCAGGCTTAGTGTATGTCTCATATAAGGACCTTAGCTTAGGCTAAGACTAAGACTTAGGCTTAGTATATCGAGAACGGCATGGCCTGCATTTTATTTTCGCCCTTAAGGGTTACTTGGGCCCTCATAACTTTCTAACGGTAGCGCAGATTTCAATAAAATCAATAGATTTCTCTCATCATGCCGAGTCGAACGGTATCCAACATGACCATATTCTGAAGAAAAAATTTTTGGGTTCCCTAGGGGGACCATTGGGACCTCAAAAAATCGTAAAAAATAATTTTTCATGAATATGGATAAAATGAGTATTTTCTGAACCGCATGATCGAGCTGAATCGGTTAATACCAAAATCAGCTCTATATCTTTAAAATTGACCAAATTCTGGCTGGGGGGCTAAAAGAAAAGACCCCTTACACGTACAGTAAAAAAGTTGACTTTAATGAAAAAATCTAAATACAATTCAGCTCGGCGTCCGCTGTGTAAATTCAACCTGGCAACTACAATTGCCACTCGCTGCTACCGTATGTCAAAATTTGACAAAAGCAAATACTTAAAGAAATTGTGGAAGTAATGCTTGCGCAAGAACCAAGGTATAACCACTAACACGTTAGGAAATATCACACGATTTAAAGATCTAGTCATCAGTACAAACAGATATCTGATCATTTCAAACGTGTTTCCAGTAACCGTCCATGATACGACTTGAAGCACTCAGCATGAAGCGAGACGTTGCATTTTTAACATTTATATGGAGTACGTCCTATACAGTGCTTACACCTACATATTTCGATATTCCGCGAACCAAGGTACGATCCTCTTTATCTTTGCGCAAAGCTGCTTCTACAGCTCCACGTATCACAACTGGGAGCACTGGACCAACTGGGGGTTGACCATGAAGTGAAATCAGCTGACGTACTATTTGTCGCTGAAAATGAAGTAGAGCACACTTTTGGTTTTTCAGCTCACGGCACATGCATTAACTAGCGCAGCCGAAAGACCCCATGAAAATAGCGGCCACCACCATTTCTTGTTACAAATGCGGATGCGGTAGGTGGCTATAAACTGATCAAACCGATCGACACATCCCATGCGCTTGTTGTAAACGTGCACGGGCTGAGGAACAGGAGGAACATCTACCCTTCGGTTATCGATGCGCTTTTCAGTGGGTAACAAGGGATATAATTGGTAGCTACCGTTACGACGTTATTATTGCTCCATCGAACCAGGAGATTACTGCCATCGGACGCTATGTTCATTTCACCCCTTGACTTTTTTGCATTGTCTTCTTAGCAAGCAATGGTGCTCCTTGCAGCCGGTTATTCCCCAGTGTGTCGACCCCACAAATTCCAATATTGCCCAGGTTATCCAATAATGGCAGGTAGGTGAACAGGTTATCAAATGCAACAGAAGCTCCAGGCTTTAGACACGTCTATTTCACCAAACAGATGACAACGTCTCCACCCTGCCCTAGTCCGGATGACTCTATTTGTGTATCCTTTCCGCAAAATGGTTCGATGGAATGTCATAATGTACATGAAATTAGCACTCAGAGCACTCTGAAAATATTTGAAAAACCCGAGCGGGAATGTGGTTCGGAACGTGTTGAACACTGTTAACCTAAATTACTAGTTACAAAAACACAGTTGTTATCTGCTTAGTTGTGTATTCGGTGTTCCAGTTCTAAAAAGTATAGAACGTAAAAGTAATGCATTAAAACCCTCTGGACATAAAGCATTCAAAACATGTCTACTCAATCACTTTCCCCTCCACACGAGCCTCAGATTATATGGTCAAAGAGAAGGTCAATCCTACCTAGTAGCTGCTAAAAAGCTAAACATCAAAAAGCTAATTCACAAAAAAATATATCATAAAAAAGATATATAATTGAATAAATAAGAAAATCTGCACTGGGGGTTATTGCTCTTATGTACTAGGGCCAGGTCTGGACCTACGGGATCCCAGCTGCACCACCATTTCCCGCTGTGGTGCTCGGACAACCCCGTCTTCCACGACTCCCCGGTGAACTGCTGGTTGACCTAAGGGAATCGCTTAGCTTAGCGAGCTGCCGGCGGGTTTACTAGGGTGTTCGGTCTGGCCCCCATACTAACCCACGACGTATCTAGCAGTATGAAGGTCCCCCTGAGGGAGGGTCAACCCCTAAGCTTGCTCACATGTATTAAGGCGGATCCGCCTTTCCCTCATTTTGTTTAAATCCTTAATGGTGGCATGCTTCCCTAATTTGATTGAGTAAACGTGAACCTGGGTACGTGAACCCGGGTTGGGCGGTATCTTTGATTAGACTAGTGAGAACCTTCTCGTTAAATTGATAACTCGAAGGGACACCTGGGTACTGATACCAGGGCCCTGATCTAGTGTAAAGTTTGACTCAAATAGGCTACCTACAGATACCGACACTAAGCCAACTATTAGGTTTGTAGATTCTCGTCTTAGTGATACCTAGTTAGTTCGCGAGATTTCTTAGCCGGTTTAATTGAAAGTTTCCTAGTGTATTATTACGATTAGAACCTGCGTGTTCGACCCTTACTTTGGAAATCTTTTATTTGTCATTAACTAAGTGTATCGCTAAGCATGAACTTAACACCATAACACTTTATTAATTCAAACAATTAATTACACACTCGAGCATACCAGCACGATATTTACACAACGTTATATTAATGGGTACCCATAGGGTACCCGCTATTTACTCACCAGGTGAAGTGAACTCCAATCAACAAAACCCTACTAAGTGGGATTAACAAAAACTCCCCCTCTCGTGTCCCTGAATTTGGTTTCCCGCTGGACATACGACGACCTCTTGACAGTGTGTTAACGATCGTTTCTACCGTTGCTCAGTTCATGCTAGCGCCCCTTTAATCAATCGACTCTCCTTTCAAGTTTAGTTTATTCTATTGAGTCTGGAGTCACCTACGAACATACGACGCTTGCGATGAATTGGGTTCCTTATCATAATCCAAAAGCATTGGGTAGCGAGGCAAGGGGAAACGGGTGGACTTACCAAAAGCGGGAAGCCAATGCCGTGTCTCCCTAACTTAGGACGACGCTGCCTGCCTTCCTATGATCTTTGAACCTGTAACTCTCGACATAAAAATAAAGCGGTTTGACGAGAATCCTACACCGTCTACACGGTGTGGAGGTCCGCGTATAATAAATTCGCTTAAGCTTGGGAACACGTTTTGTATACAGGACTCTTCAGGGAAATGGCTCGAGTAAAGGTGCGGTCTCGAATAACTTTGTTTACACTTAGAACAGATTGACACGTCGCAGTTGACTCCAGTTTGCTCCGCATTCTGACGTATCGCCTCTCCGGGCATTTCCATGTCGCATCCTGGTCCGTGGTCATTTGCAGTACCTTGGTTTGTAATAATCGCTATCGCGTGGCTTGACTAAAGAGGCTTGATTTGACAGCCTAGTTAAATTGCTTTGCGTTCTGAAGCACATTAAAATTTCTCTAATCCGCTAAAGCTCGCCTGAAACGTCACGACATAACGCACGAGGGGTTTAGGATACGTCACTCCCATCGGGGTGTCCGGATCCACCCGACGATAGTTATTAAAGATTAAAAGCTGACGCGGTCCTCTATCGTCTCTATACGGCGTGGAGTACCCGTCCGAAATTTCCAGTTGCAGAACCCTACTAGTTGATGTAATATATTATTTATTAATTTATAATTATTTATAATAATTTATTATTCATGTAAAACTATCCTATGGCCTGACTTGCAAACGACCACGTCCATTTTTATTACGTCAATTGCACCTCTCTCGTGCTGACATGACTTCCACTCGTCTGACTTGAAGCCATCCGCGTGTTACTGTCCTACAATATGAGTTAAACCTATGTTACCAACTCGAAAGCGTGTACGGGAATCCCCAACGCAAGAATCGAAACAGGGCTTAAGAATTTAATGAGGCGGTTCGTAGTTTCCTAGTGTACTCACCCGAACTCTGCAGACCATAAACTAATTTAAATCGATGAAGTCCCCTGCCGCGTCTACACGTCGTAGGGAACTTGTTTTGAAGCAAGTGGTCAGTTATATGGCAACTAGATATCTCAGGGAACAGAGCTCTAGATTTATACGTAGCCTAGCGAACGATTCCTACTTGTACTTAAGTAAGTGTCTGCACACGCGGATGCCTTCAGGTTATTGCAATTCAATTGACGCCTTACCCCTACCGTGTCCCGGTGTCCTTCCCCCTTCCCCGCGTGTCTATGATTCACATCACTACACAGTAGAATTCCCCCCACGAGTCTGGAACACAAAAATTTGCGACCCGACGACCGGGGAACCAGTCGAGAGTAACTCCTGTGAAAAGCCTCACACGCACTCTTTGACAAGAAACGTTAAGCTTAAGAGTTCTGGCTAAAGTCTCGGCTAACATTTAACTACTAACATTTCAGGCTCTGGAGCTTACGGGATTGGATATTGCTGATGAACGACCACTGCTAATGAAAATTTTAAAGCGAGAGCGCACCAAGAGGGCCTCTGTACCGCGTGTACACGGCAATAGACCGCCCTAGAAAGAATCGCAAGCAAAAGAATGTGAAAATTTGAAAACGAAAACTAAAAAAGACAAGCGCACTTTGGCGACAACCGCCATGAATGAGAAAAAACCGCCGACTCTGGGCCTGCGCCTCTCGACTGGTCCCCACGCTGTGTCGAGCCTTTTCCTTTTATACTCGGTTTGCCCCATCTTCTGTTCTTGTCCTCTGATCGTAGTGGTGTATTCTTTCTTAGATTTGAAATACAGCAATTGTAAAACAAAAATGACTGCTACGGCAAATATAACGATCGAACTATATATGTACAAAGAATGCCAAGAGAATAATATCACATCGCCAACAGCAAACAACATTGTTAATGCGCTTCGCAGCTAACAACGAAACATATTCCAATAGCTAGGTTTGCCTGATGTGTGTCGCCAAAACCAATAAACAAAACTAAACCTAGAGCTGGTCGGCGCGGCAATTTTTAAACAACAAAATATACGGGCGCTCAGAGCGCTTATTTTTCATGAGGTTGTTGATAGTTTAGTCCACATCCCAGGAGAGCGAAAAAGGGTAGGCGACCGGGGGCGGGGTCAGATCCATGCCCTGGCTGGTCGCCTATTGATGAGAACAAAATTTCAAGTGTAAGGCAAATAAGTGGCCCGTTAAAAGCCGTTTTAAGCGCTAAGAACGATGAAATTTGGAGTCCCAAGTGGGTTGAATAGACCCTGAATGGGCCCGTGGGGGTAAGTGGTCCCAGTTTTCGATGAAATGGTTAGCATCAAACCCTGTGGAGGTATAGGGCACCAAAAATTGAGGACCTATGGTCAATTAGATGAGGCTTTTAAGCTTTGAAAATTGGGTGTTTAAGCGCCTAGTTGGGGGTCCCTAAGTACTTACAGGTAAGAAATAGGTTTACCCGAAGACGTGATTTTCAAGCCTTAGGGGACCCCAATGATAGCGTTATAACCCTATTTTGTCTAAAGTGTGAGAAAATTCCAAAATTTCTAAATTAAAAACACCCCTATAAAACGATGTTGCTCTCAGGTTATGTAGATTTCGTTTCTCTCTATATACTCAGAAACACGAAGAAGATGATTCATGCGACATGTTATGCTCCTCCTGCATGCCGGGATAGGTCCCCAGGTTCGAAAATGCAACAAAAGTTTTAGTTTGAATTTCCTTTACCGGAATTTTGCATGGCGCCCGTCCTGACATACAGCATAACATACATTTTAAAATGTATACCAAATATTATCAACAATATTATTACTATCATGACACTTAATATTGATGCGCACCGGGATCGGCCTTCGGGCACCGATTCAATAAAACCGAAAGGTAAAATCGTGAAAATTTCGGCCATTGCCCCTGGTCCGTCCGGGTGCGCAACACTTGCTTAACACCGTTCAGTTACAAAATATTACACATTTTATCATGAACTTCCCTTTCGGAGCCGACCGGATACTCGCGAGATGGGTTAACCAAATTATTATTTGCCATGAGAAAATAGTAGTGCCGGCGCATGCCATGCGGGTGGAGCGTGATTACCAAAATATCACTGATTATTAAAACAACATTAAGATTCTATTGATTCACATCACATAATATTCGGATCATGCTGCACCAGTATCCGATCGCCCATTGAGTTAGGAATTTTTTGCTTTCATCCCTAGATTTTAGATATTTTTGCTGATTTAGATATCCCTTGAAAATCTCGGGCTGTTACATCTCTTAATTATTTTTAGATTTATTAGACTTCTTGCTTATGGTAGAAATCAATTTTGAGAAAAAATGTATAGGAAAATGTAAAATTTATGGGAAAATTAGCCTTTTTGTCCAGTACGATGTACAGCCCTTATAATTAACAAGGTTGAAATTTGAAAATTTCTTAAAATTTCCTGAAGTTATGGAAAATTCACGAAAAATAAATCCACGAAAAATGGGTAGAAGGACGACGATTCTTTATGAAATTGTGTTGCCAAAAACGTCCTTCTCCCTTATTTTTCGGTAATTTTGGAAGTTTTCCCTTACGGTTTACAGCATTTTGAGCCTGGGATTGTTTGTAAATTTGTCATGTGACTTTGTATATGTGATATTTCTTTCATCTTACTTCTTGCCACACATTGATAATGATACACAATACAATTACAATAGTATATTTACATATGTTTATATATAAACTTAGCACGTACCTCCTAATGAAAATTTTTGTTTGGTTAACCCCAGGAAAAGACCCGGCCGCCGGGTTTGCCCTGACCCAGGGGTTCTTTCAGACAATTTTCGTAAGATAATTTTCACAGGGTGCCCTCGAGATTGATTTGCCTATTACATTTTCTGTCGGGTAAGAGCGTAATTACCGCTAGTGGTCGAGAATGTGGAGTTGCTGACTTAGTGGAGTTGCTGTACTGAGAATGTTTCGCTATCAGCTCTATTTTTTCAGAGGCATAAAATACTCGCGGAAGGTGTCTTAAGTCGTCACATTAGGTGTATTTCGCGTTAGCTCGTTTTACCTACTTGGATGTCTTATGTTTATTCTCCTTCCTATAGGCATTCCTTCCAGAAGGTTATGATATTTTCGCCTTATTCTCTCTCGCTAACGCTAGCTGCTAACGGTGCGCTTTGAGCTCGCATTTACTCATGGTGTAAAGCGCCCCAATTCAGCATCGCGAACTACATGGCTCACCCACTCACTCAAATTACGGCGGGAGTAGTTAGAGATCATCGGCTCGCTGAACTGTGGTCGTGCGCCCCACTCCATATGCGGTTCGTCCCGCTCCCAAGCGTCGGTGGTGCTGAACAGGACGGGCCGAGTTGGGATGTACACGTTATGGAGCATGTCATGTCGCTGGCGGTGATTGGCCACTATCTTCTTTTGTTCGACCGTCCAGGACGCTGCATCCTGGTTGGCGGCAATCCAACGCGGGATAGGGGCGAATATACGCGAACTTGATGAGTAGTATTGGGCGCATGATATGCTCCAGCAAGGGCGTAAGACGAGCTCTGGTGATATAGTCTATGAGTTCGTCCTTTAGCACTCGCGCTCTGGACTTGATTTGTAGGGGCGTGTCGGTTGATTGCAGGAGCTCTCGCGCGGCGCCATGGTGTTCAATGAGAGACAGCACCTGGACATGATAGTGCTGTTCCAAGGTGTTAGCGAGAATGCCATCGTTTCTGAACAGTGCCGGCGTTTCATGCATGTTTGAGAGTTCCGGCCATTCAATGCCGTGCGAGAGAAATACGGCGTACGATTTATTCAACTCCACTTGATAAACCGGGATAGTCGGGAGTTGAAATAAACCCGTCTCCAGCGGGGCGTACGGTCCGACCGCTGGTAATCGCCCGCCGAGTTTGTTGTTGTTATTTGCTTCATCGCCGTTGTCAGAGGGTCGCGTGTTGTTGCTGGTGCTCAACTGCAAAGGGAACTTAGATAATTATAGTTTCCAATTACTCAACCGATGCATCACTCGCACTGTTCGCGCTCGTTTTATTGGGGTGTTCTATACTTTTCTAGCCTAACGTGCCAGTTTCTATTTGGTTCTGCCCAGGTAGTAATTTGGATTCTTATTATCTCTTGATTATCCTAAAGTTTCTTCCTCTTCTTAAAAATAGCTTGAAATTTTTAAACATCCCTCACACGTCTTATGGCTCATTGTCAGAATATTCGTAATATTCTTCTCTTGGCGGCGGTCGTTCCATGAGTCGCCGGATGATTTCCATGCTCTGGACGTGTTGTTCAACCCAGGCGACCCGTTCGGAATGGAATGCTGGTGCCATCCATCTATCCATCCATAGAGCTTTGGCCCCCGAGGGAGCATGCTCCTCCCTCGGTTAATGTTCACACGTTCGCAGATGCCGGGCCATGTTCGTCGTCGCAAGGACCCGACCACATCTTTCACATGGCTTCCACTTTTGCGTATAGACTCGTGCTTACCCCCGGTTCTGTTTCCGGACCGCCCCCTGTGTCCGCCGTCGTCTTCGCTTGTAGTACATGCCTTCCGATGCCTGGTGATGTTCGCTTTCGATATCGTCTTCCCACAGTTACCGCATCGTCTCATCGTCCGGTCGTCATTTATCGCGCCGCCACATGTCTTCTGGTGACTCTGTAGAGCACAGCCCGTCCGGAAAACGTCGTTGCATCGGGGGCAATCGACCGTGTTGCGTTGATCACTATCGTTGTGCATTTTTCTTTGATGAGCTTTGAGACCTCCTTTGCTTTTACACACTTTTCCACATCCGTCGAACTTGCACGTCAACGCTCCGGCGCCGTCGTTTGTGGGCGGTTGGTTGCGCGGCCGGTGCAGCTCCGTCGCCATGTTGCCATTGGCGCGTTACCATCGGTCTAGGTGCGCCATCCGGTCCATTACGAGTTTCTTCCACTGTCGGCGGTCGGTCGCCTGTCGTCCCGTGTCCGCCCAGTCTATGCCCGCTTGTTTCAACAGCTGCTTCCAGTAGAGGGCCGTTTTTCGCTTCTGCCCCTTGGTTTTGGCGAGTTGCTCCAGGCCGGCGTACCATCCAAGCGTCGCTACCTTCGAGTCGTCCATTCGGAAGATGTGTCCAATTCGCTTGAGGGCTCGTTTTTCGATTTCCATCTAATGCTTTTCACTCCCAGCGCACCCCGAACGTCCTGTATGTTTATACCTTTCGACTGCATCTCAATGAGATGGGTCTTCGCTTGTCGCTCCATATGTACCGATAGTGGCGATCGATCCGGCTTTGTAGCTTCTTCATTTCCCGCTTCTACCACACTCGAGTGTTGCAGTCGAACAGCAGTGCACTTTCTACGCACGCTTCGACGATCGCTGCCTTCTTCGACAGTTTCGAGTGCAGTAGCTACTTCTTCACTTTGAACCACGCGCCTCCGGCTCGGCTAAGTCGATTTCTGACGTCGGCTGTCACGCCTATGCAACACCCCAGCATCCGGATTTCCTCGGCCTCCTCAGTTCCGAAAACCAATGCCTCTTCTTTATCGTCGTTGTTCTTTTCCTCAAACATGCGCATGATCTGTTTTATCACCTGCGTCCCCCGTTCGATTTCACCGGCTATGCCAATGATCGTGGTGTCGTCGACGAAAAGTGACAGCAACAGATTGCTATGGATTGCGTCGCTGTTGTGGATCAGTTCTGTATGTACGTCTCTCGTTCAGTTACGTATTGCTATCTCAGACGCGACTTATGTAAACAAAGGAGGAGAACGGGCGTAAAAGGAGTGTTCTGTTCCCTCGGCGATGGCCGAAGTGCCAAAAGAGGTTCGGATTCGCACTCAGTGCGTCCGTCTGGACAATTCGATATAACAGGTCCACTTTCGGGCAACAAAAGGGGAAGGTGGGCTCTCGGGCGAGCACATCATAAATTTTATAAAGAATTAAAGTGTTTTAAACGGCTCCTGCGGGTTCGGGTCGTCTTTATATTTAACGTTATATATATCTGCGTTGGTTTTGGCGTTATTTCTGAGATTTCCATGGGAAAGGGTACCTAAAAGTGGGCACAGCGGGACCGGTAACCTCGTAACGATCCAGTATGGATCTCTTACACATATATGTTGTCCTTAATATATACGTGCATATCTATATACATTCATATATCCTATACTTGCATATGGGGGCGGATGCAAAAGTTCCGTTGTTTGTTGCAAAACGACAGTTCTGGTTTCTGGTTCCGGATTTTTTCCAGTTATTCTCCTGATATATACATATATATGGTTATACCATTTCATTAATACTTACTCAATTAATATATAAATAACTCATACTTCAGTACTAATTATAATTGAATTCGAGTGGAACGAGAATTTTCAATTTTGGCTTTGGAGGGGGTTGAGGAGGTCCTGTCTGTGTGTCTGTCGCACCTGGATCTCGATAACGGTTGGTCGGATTTTGATGCAAGATAGCTCATTCGAATCGCAATGGTCGCAGTGACGGAGCCCGATTTTTGAATTTTTTCCCCCGGGAAAAGTTATGGGGCAAAATGACGTCATCGGGCACCCCTCCAGTTTTTGCTACTTTTCTCAATAAGTAAACGAGGTATCCGCAAACTAATAGGCCTATTTCACGCAGCTTTACCAAGGCTTTCCAATGATATATAACAAGTTTTTCAACTGCTTCCCAATCTGGATTCTATAAGCTTATAGTTGGCGCCAAATTTCACATCTGGTGAAAAGTCGTGGGAAATGCACATAAATGTGTGCTTATTGTTGGTTTTAGTGTCGGATATGGGGTTTTCTGGGCCAACAAGCTGATTGCGAGTGTCGAAAATATTGTGTGGCAAATATTCTTCACACTTCTGCTTCGTACTTGGTATGAAAAATGAGATTTTTCTCAAGTGTCGGTTTGAATTCTTTAACGTTCTTTTCACGGTCAATATAGGGTTTTATTGAATTATTAAATTGTTAGTTCATTGTTTTTGTACTTGTTGTATGACGTTTTGTCTACTGCATACGTTGGCTATCAAAAAAGGCGGGCGTAACTATGACTCATCACTCACTATTTATATAATGCTGCACCTGCATACTGTGTAGGCTTTGTTTGTGTGTGCTATTTTACAACAGAGTTCGGGGGTTGTTCTCACCACTCGAATTCTGGCTCGCAAGCGAGCTTCACTAGTAATATTTATAAACTAACTTAATAACAGTGTAATTGTATAATGTTTGCTTAATAGATGTCTTGATAAACTATATATTAATATTAAATTTATAATTATAGTAACTAACTATATTTACTTAATAAATATATTAACTATTACTTAATATTAAATTTATATAAGTATATTAATTATTTACATACATATTGTCCTTAATTATATACTTACATATCTATATACATACATATATCCTATAATTACATATGGGGCGGATGCCACGGTACCATGTAAACATGGTACCTTATTTCCGAAAAACACACAAAAGGAAAACAAACAACACGGGAGTGGGACATGGGAAAGGTCCTCCAATTCCTTAGCCAGCGGCCAGCGGGGTGAACGAGGCACGAGCCTCGGATTCTAATGAGGCTCTTCGAGCCGAGTATTTTGATACCCGATACCAAGGGCTATGACAAAGAAGAGGAAACGGGAAACTGGCTCTCGTGTTACCAGGCTGGGGTAATAACTGCGCGGTAAATCAGTTACCTTTACGGATACGCTCAGTACGGGGAACGCAATGACTGGTGACATGGCCATCGTGGAGGAAGTTTCCGTAATTTTCAAGGGGGCGCTGTACCCAAGATTGACACAGCGGGTTCGAATCGGGCGCAAATTACGCGCTAGAAAAAGGGAATGATTACTATTTGTAGCTTGTCCAGATACACAAATTTTGAGGTGTATATCTCAATTATTTCTTAATAAGCCCCAAATTTTGAACGGATCCGAACGGAACCGGTCTCACTAGGAAGACCGAAAAGTTTTATACCATAAAAGTGGCTTCTTTAAAGAAATTTTCAATTCCAATGATTTGAAATTGACACTTTGAAAACTATTTTTACTAAAATTTTCGTTTTCCCCAGTGAAAATGAATACTGGGGAATTTGACACTTTAC
>JASANE010030473.1:0-20059 GCA_030248225.1 Trileptium ribeirensis | reverse complement strand
TACTTCGTTCAGTTACGTATTGCTTAAAACTGAGTGTTGTAGAATTAATAAAATAAGCATTGAAGACAAAAGAAGACAGGACCAGCGGATTACAGAGTAATGAATAGTGATCGAGTGTTTGATCAAAAGATAGAGAATGATAAATTGATACAGTAAATAGAAATTATCTAGATGCGACAGTGTCACTTAAATAGGAGTCGGTATATTTTAGAAAATAGTCGAATCGGAAATGTTTGATATAATTTGCTGTCATCGGCAACTAGTTTATAACCATACTAATTGGTCATTGTTATGTCAACATTTATCGCATTGTTCTTCTAGATTTTAATTTCGGTATGATGAAAAGACGTTTTAAAAATATACGAATTTTTTCGAATCGATCATGTCGGGTGGTGTAAAGGGCAATCATCATGGCCAGCCTACACACAATGCTTCGGCATAATAACTTGGATTGTCACCTAGTGCCAATTGCATGTTTATCCGACTTTTTACCTTTGAACAATAATAGTCAATTTTTAGTAAGATCCAATAATTAGCGTCCCGTTAGCAAAAAAGCAACAAATTAGGTAGTCTGACTCTATCATCTTATTATGTAGATGTATCCATAAATGTTTCATAAAAATAATAATACCACTTTACAATTGGTGCCATGAAAAAAGTATCGGTGAACAATGAAACATATTAAGCATCTAAAATGAAAATTGACAATTCCGCTGTACCACAGTCATGATTTTGATTATCTTCATTGTTTATGTGTTAAGCTTAAATGTCATTTTTCATTTCTTAAAACGAAAATCAGTAATAAGTTAAGCCCCAGCAACTAAGATTCTATTTTCGTCAATTATACTAGCTATGAATTACGCATAATTATACTAAATCATCAATAGGTTGAAAGCTGTTTGCTGCTACATTTTCTGATCCCATGACCGACAACAATTTTGGTTTATTATTTAATTTTGGCATTATTAAGTGCAATCCAAGCTTGTCACTCAATCTATAATAGCGTATATTTGGTATATGTAACGGCTACAAACCATCACATTTAATAATTTTTGAACTTTGCTGAAATTATTTGAAATTTTGAAAGTGACAGGAGAAACTTTTAATGCACGTGTAGTGGTATGCATGCAGTAATATTCACTCGATGGCTATAATTTCTAAAAATCACTTGTCGTCAGAACAATATACAAAAATTGAAGATAATGGTAGGAATTTATTGATATTGGTAATAGTAAGCTGGTAACACATTCATATTTATGTACCAAAATACGGTAAAATTACTTTTTGAATGCGTTCCATCGGCAAGGCAGCTCTGCTACTAAAGCTGCCTAATTCTTTGGTCCAATTTTACAAACAATCCGCCCTGAAATACGCAAAATTGACCATTCATGTCTGTATATGTAAAAATGTGTGCACCAGAATTCTGTCATGTTGATAATTCGCGTATATATGCATATGCAGAAATAATGTCTCGGAGTGGGACATGTATGTTAACCTTCAAGAACTTCCGAGTTGATCAAGCTTGTGTATATATAAATTTATGACTACCAGCGCACACATAACCGTATAATTGTAAAAATAGCAAACCGTCCCGTCCTCCCAGATTTTTGCGATAGTACTGCGCCCAGTCCCCCTATACTACTTCGTCATACTTTCTTTCAGGTTTTTCGCGTTTGCGCCATTGCTTATACCTTTATATACACGAAGACTAGCGGCACAAATATCATAATTCAACTTGTCATTTGACGAATGCTTACTAACGAGTGAACACGAAGGTTGGTAAATTGTATTTGTACATCACATGCCTTGCTCGCACACGCTAACTGTGTCTACTGATGGCAAAAATGTGAACGAGACTTTTTCAACAACTTTGAATTCGTGACTTTGACAAGACAATAGTAATGATATACGCGCTTAAAACATTTTGGCACATAGGACCTGTCGACAGACATTCCTAACTGTTGAACGGCGGATCGGCCCAGGAAACTGAGCTCAGGTACATGGTCGACGACGAATTTCACCTGTTGGAATTCAAAGAAACCAGTAGCCAAAACTACTGCTATGCGCGTTCCAAGTAACGGGAACGTCAGGCTACTCATTCGAACGAACCCCGTGGACAGCTTGTTCAGGTTGGATATCCCTATACTAAGTCAGGAAACTACCTGAGGATGCGGTATCCAATTTCATGATGCTTTCCATTTTCCACGGATTTCGAGAGGTACTTGCATCTTCGACACCAAGTCCTGAGATAATCCAACCGCGCGAACAGGTACGATCTTGTTCACCTATTTCTTCTTCGTTGAGACTTGATCCCGAAGCTTCTTACGGCAGACGGCTTCCAGGTGACCCTTGATGTTGCACTATTTCCAGGAACTGCCGATAAACCGGCATCCGATAGCCATGTGGTTCTTTTTCCACAACGGTAGCAGTTCTGTTCGGGAGCTGGCCCGTCGCCATTCGTCTTGCTCTTGGTCGCCTTTTAAGTGGAGAAACCAGCTTTTTCACCATTAACCGGTTTGAAAGGCATCCCATCCGCGGTTTTCTTGACTCCTGTGGCAGCATCTTCCGTCTCCACGGCGCTCAAAATGCCGTGGCGAAATCCATTTCGTCGTCCTTGACCGTAAACCGAACCTTCAGCACTGCTCCATTGTTGACAGATGATGAGATGAATCTAATTGGAAGAGCTTCGTCTTGACAGACGAGAAATCGCATGTCGCCACGATGCGTTTTTGGACAGTTTTTACCAGGATTGAGTTTTATGTCGCTCCAGAAGTTCAATCCTTCACGGACCGCAAAGCGATTGGGATTAAATTGATCTTTAATGAAGTAAACGATTGCGTCCACTAGAAAGGGTCTTTCGGCGGTGTTGGTTGAGCATCCAGGTAACCAGCAGTTCGTAAGTGGTGGCGGATTGATTGGTCAGAAAAATTTGAGGCTTCCTGACGTGTGGACCAGAGTTGACTAAAACAAAGGTGCAGAACCGGACGTAGCTGTCGGTCCACAGCTCAGAAGTTAAATCGAATGGGCGAACAATGGAGCTGCAGTAGCTGGGGTAACGTCGGCGTTCGGACTTGCCCATTTTGTAGCAGTTTGTTGTAGCTGCAGAAACTTCCATCCATTGTTGACCGTTTTCGCGCTGACGATCCATCGTCACCATCTGCTGTTGTTGCATATGGAGTTGTTGACTCATCTCATCAGCTAGACCAATTCTCAGAGTTCCACCATTGTTAACAATGATCCTTTTCAATGCAGAGACGTTCGGAGTCTTTTCCTGGTCTTGACCAAGCTACTGCTCAGTCCGCTGTTAGACTCTTGTTGTATACAAAGGTCGGAGCGTAAGCATGCGCAAAAGCTCGATGTTGAGGTAAAGAGATTGATTTGAAAACAAGTAGAAAGTAAAACAAGTAAACGTAAATGCACAATTTGGACAGTCGGTACACTCGGTGCTCATGGTATACTGATCACCGCTGCTAGACAGCAGTATATATACCCGAACACACACATAGCAACAACATTGTAGAAACATATAAACAAATTGAAATTTCTAGAATGTTCTTCAGTCAATGTTGTAACAACGCTGGCAAGGAACTTTCTTGAACAAAACAATGTTTTCGTAAAATAAACTGGAAACATCATCTCCATGACACCACAAAACCTCAAAAGTCAAAACTGAGGAGGGTATGGGCTCCCTAAACCTCCCTCCAGGCTGCACTGCTGCTTTTGGCTGCGTTCTAGTTGAAGTGCGACACATAATCGTTCCACTGCGTTCAACCGAATTTCCGGTCGTTTCGTAATGTTTCTTATTCCCCACTATACTAACTTTGTATTACATAGCTAGTTCACAATTTTTTGCTAATGGACTATTAGGGTAGCAATTTTACAAAATCTCATTTCAAAAATCATTTCGCAAAATCATTATATGGGTGCTTAGTTTTTATTTTTCCTAACATCAAAAATTTTATAACTTTATTTCTTTTCTTGATCCAATAAATAAAATCCGATAAATTACATTCGTTTATCTGCTTAGCTAACCTATGTTTAAAAGTTTAAGTTTAGTCAGAACGTAGTGAAACGTAGTGATGATTGTGTGTTGCAAGGGTGAAATCTTTTAAATTCCTTGTGTGTGTGATCGGCCATATCTTGAGAACGCCTTACCCGGTTTTCATGATCTTGGGCTCATTCGAACCGGCATAGTCGATTTACCGTGTACATCCCCGCAGGTTTTTTGATTTGGGGTGTGGTTCTGAGGTCAGGGGTCAAAATGTGGGTGTTTTGGCCCCATTTTACCTCATTTTAGTACCCTTCAAGGAAGCAAGGTTATTTTCAACTTTACTATCGATTTTTTTCTCTGGATGGTTTTATTTCAAGTAAAATGATAAATGCCCATGCCTCTTTTTTGTTTTTCGATTAAGGCTCCGGTTTAGGAGTTATTGGGTTAAAGGTATGACAGCCTCATGGTTCCTCATCCCAAAATTAGAAAATTTGTTCTGACGTCCTGGGCGGCTGAAAAGTTTCACTTGGGGGTTTTCTGGCATGGGAAACTCATTGCCGGTATTGGTTTTTCTCTGCGACCCATGGTTCCATGGGCACAAAGGTATGGCGCCCCTTGGTTCGGGGTCAGAGGTCAAAATGAGGGATTTTACAACATTTTAGTACCCTTCACGGAAGCAAGGTTATTTATATCGTAACTTTCGAATTTCTTCTCTGGTTGGTTTTATTTCATAGTAAAATGATAAATGGCCTCTTTTTTTCGATTAAGGCTCCGGTTTTGGAGTAATGGGGTTTGAGGTATGGGCCCTCCTTGGGTTGGGGGGGGGAATCAGGGAAGGAGCCCAACATCTTTTCAGGTACAGGTCTTTTCTGGACCCCCAATCATCTCTTACCCCCAAAACCAATCTCTTCGAGATCAGGGTCACCCCTTTTCAGGTATAACCTCCGATATGGTGATTCAACATTCATTTATTTTCGGATTTTTGGGGGATATGGAGGCTTATCTGGCAATTTTTTTCCTAAAGCTTCGCTTTAAGATTCTTCCCCCCTAACCCCCCGAGGGGTAGTTTTTCCCGCTCTTTCCAATGGAGAAGGTTTCAGGACTCTATCTCTTAAGGGAGCTTCAGCAAGGGGCCCTAATTTCAGGGGTCGGAATTTTTTTAAAAATGTGGATTTTGGTTTTTTTACATTTTTTACCATAACTTTTTATTGGATGGACCGATTTGGCTCAAGTTTGGACATGAAATAGAAGATACCATGCGCTATCGAACAGTGTATAGTACGAATCCGTAGGTAGTCAGGGTAACGACATATAGAGCCCGACACTGGCAATGCAAGCGAAAACTGATATTTTTAAATGAAATTCTTATGCGTTTAAATGGATGGATTTTTGGCATTGGTCATATCGTGATTGGGTTTAGTGGGAGAACAGCTTAGTACGTGGGGTCCGGGGGGCGGAGCCCCCCGGCTTAGTCTTAGTCTAAGACTTAGGCTTAGTCTTAGTCTAAGACTTAGGCTTAGTCTAAGGCTTAGGCTTAGGCTTAGTCTAAGGCTTAGGCTTAGTCTAAGGCTTAGGCTTAGTCTAACATTTATATTGCAACGTAAATTATAACAACTGAGTTATGGCGTATAGAGGACTTGTGGCGACATGCTTTGCATCGCCATTCATAATTGTCACCTCGGCCTAAGTCGCCTCAAGCCGCTAGATACATGGCCTCGCCGCACTCACAGTTCCGGGAATTTGCAATTAAACCCCATTCAGCCGCTAGTTCTTTTATGTCGTCATATGTCCGACATTGCTGTACAAATTGGGTGTAGGTCATACGAATGTTATCAACATTGTTCCGCTGAAAAACTCTAATAGGGTTAATAATGTTAAATCTGTTATTTGTTGGGCGTCCGCGGGCAGCCATTACTATATTTAATGTGATTAGTTAATATATTATTGAAATTAGCCTGAAAGTTAAGAAATATATTTTGAATATGGTAACATTTTATATCGTTGAAGTCGTCTCGTGGAGCTCAGAATTTCGAAAATGGTTTTTCAGCCATAACTAGCTAAAGAGTGAAAATATCATGATAAATAAGGCACGGTTGAATTTGTCTCGTCATTCTGCGTGTATCTATGCTACTTATGTCTATTTTCATCATAAAAATGAAAAATTTCAAAGTTGTTGGAATATGGTCAAATTTGGTACCGTTGAACTCGCCTCGTCGAGCTGAGTCGAATGGTACCGAAATCATCGCTGTATGACGATTCCCTGATTTCCCCCCCAACCCAAGGAGTGCCGAGGTATGGCACCCTCATGGTGGGGGGGGTGCGGGGGGGGTTGGGGGGGGGGGTGTTTTTTGGTGGTTTTGGTAGTGTATGGCGCCCCTTGTTCGCTCAGAAATCAAAGAGGGGTCACCAAGCCCTCCGAAGCAAGTTACATAACTTGACATTCTTGATGGATATATTTTTTAAGTAATTGATTGTGCTTGCTTTTGTTTTTTTTTGGGTTGCTTCGTTGTTGTGGGTTGGGGGTATGGTGGTTTTGTTCTTTTTCTTGAAATTTATTCTGAAGTCCTGGGCGGCTGAATAGTTTCGCTCTGGGGTTTTCGGGCATGGGAAACCATGCCGGTATTGGTTTACTCTGCGACCATGGTCCTGGCACAAAGTAGCGCCCCCTTGTCGGGTCAGAGTCAAAATGAGGGATTTACACCATTTATACCCTTCACGGGAGCAAGTATTATATCTAACTTTTAATTTTTTTCTGTTGTTTTATTTCAGAGTAAAATATAAATGCCTCTGTTTTCAATAAGCTCCGTGGAGTAAGGGGTAGGTGTGTTAGGACGGCCGGTTCTGAGTTTTACTGAATTTTCTGGGAGGGTACCCATGGTTCCATGGGCACAAAGGTATGGCGCCCCCTTGGTTCGGGGTCAGAGGTCAAAATGAGCGATTTTACACCATTTTAGTACCCTTCAAGGAAGCAAGGTTATTTATATCGTAACTTTGGAATTTTTTCTCTGGTTGGTTTTATTTCATAGTAAAATGATAAATGGCCTCTTTTTTGCGATTAAGGCTCCTGTTTTGGAGTAATGGGGTTTGAGGTATGGCACCCTCATGGCTCCTCGTCCCCAAAGTAGAAAAATTGTTCTGAAGTCCTGGGCGGCTGAAAAGTTTCACTCTGGGGTTTTCGGGCATGGGAAACAGACGCCGGTATTGGTTTTACTCTGTGACCCATGGTTCCATGCATGGTACAAGTGTATGGCGCCCCTTTGTTTCGCTTTCAGAAATCAAAATGAGGGGTTTTACACCATTTTAGTACCCTTCACGGAAGCAAGGTTGTTTTTATCATAACTTTCGAATTTCTTTCTCGGGATAGTTTTATTTCAAGTAAAATGATAAATGCCGATGCCTCTTTTTTGTTTTTCGATTAAGGCTCCGGTTTAGGAGTTATGGGGTTAAAGGTATGACAGCCTCATGGTTCCTCGTCCCAAAATTAGAAAATTTATTCTGACGTCTTGGGCGGCTGAAAAGTTTCATTTGGGGATTTTCGGGCATGGGAAACTCATTGCCGGTATTGGTTTTACTCTGCGACCCATGGTTCCATGGGCACAAAGGTATGGCGCCCCCTTGGTTCGGGGTCAGAGGTCAAAATGAGGGATTTTACACCATTTTAGTACCCTTCACGGAAGCAAGGTTATTTATATCGTAACTTTCGAATTTTTTGTCTGGTTGGTTTTATTTCAGAGTAAAATGATAAATGGCCTCTTTTTTCAATTAAGGCTCCGGTTTGGGAGTAATGGGGTTTGAGGTATGGCACCCTCATGGCTCCTCGTCCCATAATTAGAAAATTTGTTCTGACGTCCTGGGTCGCTGAAAAGCTTTATTTGGGAAATTTTCGGGCATGGGAAACTCATTGCCGGCATTGGTTTTACTCTGCGACCCATGGTTCCATGGGCACAAAGGTATGGCGCCCCCTTGGTTCGGGGTCAGAGGTCAAAATGAGCGATTTTACGCCATTTTAGTACCCTTCAAGGAAGCAAGGTTATTTATATCGTAACTTTCGAATTTTTTCTTTGGTTGGTTTTATTTCATAGTAAAATGATAAATGGCCTCTTTTTTGCGATTAAGGCTCCTGTTTTGGAGTAATGGGGTTTGAGGTATGGCACCCTCATGGCTCCTCGTCCCCAAAGTAGAAAAATTGTTCTGAAGTCCTGGGCGGCTGAAAAGTTTCACTCTGGGGTTTTCGGGCATGGGAAACAGACGCCGGTATTGGTTTTACTCTGCGACCCATGGTTCCATGCATGGTACAAGTGTATGGCGCCCCTTTGTTTCGCTTTCAGAAATCAAAATGAGGGGTTTTACACCATTTTAGTACCCTTCACGGAAGCAAGGTTATTTTTATCATAACCTTCGAATTTCTTTCTCTGGTTGCTTTTATTTCATAGTAAAATAAGTCTCGATGTCTCTTTTTTGTTTTTCGATTAAGGCTCCGGTTTTGGAGTTCGCATTTGAGGTACCCTCGTGGTTCCTCGACCCAAAATTTGAAAATTTGTTCTGACGTCTTGGGCATCTGATAAGTTGCACCTGGGGGTTTTGGGCATGGGAAACTCATTGACGGTGTTGCTTTTGTTGTAACTTGTGCTGGTATTGTGTGATGTCCACATAGATGTAGCATATCGACGAATGCTATCGAGAGGTGATTTGATGTGCATGCAAAAGGCGTAGGCGTAGGTGTACCTATGCTTCATTACGTTCTGCAATCTCGATAGAGTTACTAGTTAGTATTGATCCGGATGTCGTAGAGAATAGTCGCTTACAGTTCTAATACGTTTCATTGCTTATAACGTTAATAATTTTCTTTCTCGGAGTCGATTATTTAGCCAGTCAACGGAGTTATAATCCACGCGTTTCTTACAGCATTGTTATATTTATCGGGCTATTACCAGGAAGTGAAAATAGTTTTATAGAATGGATCAGAGAGTCTTAGTTTTTGGAGGCTTGCCAACGGCTTTTAATGGCAAAAGACGCAAAAAGAATTGCGAGAAAACCTTATATCGGATTTACGGCTTTTCTTATTGCTTGATTTGTGCTTCTAGTTTACAGAATGGAGTTGTTGGTGCCAAACTTCACACATAAGTAATTTAATGATAATTAGTAAGGAGCTTAGTAATTATAAATTCTTATAAAAAGAAGTGGCTATAATACTATTAGGAGCGGTGTCATAAACAGATACTAGTTAATAATAGCTTACACATTCGGCCCTTACGTGTAGAGTGAGTAATACCCGGGCGAGAGTGCAGTGTGGGCTTGTGGTTAGTAGTGCGACCTGTTGAGTCAGTAGCCAGTCCTGGCGGCTCAACAAGAAGTGCTATCCTTGATAAGACCGGTTTAGTAAGGCGTGTGGAATCGAATTATCCTCTCGAGCACCACTTCATCCCAAATCGTCCGATAAGTCAACCAGTCGGGGGCTTGTCTTTGAGAAAAGATCGACTGAATAGTTGTTGACCGCTACTACGCAGATGTATTTAACGTAGGTCTTCAGCCTGTCGGGACGACTTGTTTATATAACCGGCAAGGATTAGCGTAAATCTAAGGCCTAGGTTGAGGTTATCAATTAACCCTGTAGTCGACTAGCCAGCCGGGAGTCAGTTGTATCAACTCACTAGATCAGTATTAGATTATCAGCTAACCTAAATCTAATCGACGATCGCTCAAACCGTAACTCACTAAATAAGGAACCTATTAGTTTAATTTTAAGAACCTGGGCAGAGGTACATAGTTACTCGTACCGTTACCAGTTAGTCGGGGGTAGACGTGCCAACCTCACAAGATGAGTAATAAAATAGAGCGTAACCTAAATACAAAGCATCAGAAATCGGGACTATAGAGTAACAAGTGATCGAGTGGTCGAATTATAGCAAAAGCTAGAGTAGAAACGGAGCAAAAGTTGGCGGAGCAATCTTACGCAATAAAGCTTATACGGGCACTAAGAACTGTCTAAACTACAGGTGCTAAACATTGTGCTTAACAATTCATCATAGATTGTAATAAAATATGCTTGCCAAGTGTTTGGTGCCTATTGTCTGGAACAAGAGTGACTAGAACAGCACCGCGTCGCCACGCAAAATATAGGGCACTAGCACTGGTCGTAGAAACGGACGCGCGCCATTCGAAACATTCCACAGGTATACTGTTTGCCACACCTCGAACCACAAATCTTTGGTGAAGAATCCCCTCCCCATTTTAATACCGATAGCCGTCATAATAAAAATCCTCATCCAAAACCCTCCCCATCAAAACAACAAAAACACAACTGTAGTGTTGAAGGTTTCACAGGCTATCCGGGAGATTTTTAAGTTCAACCCCTCCCAAAACCCATTTCAGTTCCGAAGCTCTCCCACCCCGGGAGACCAAAAGCTTTGTTTTACAAAATTTATTTATTAGCCGCTCCCTCATCTTTTTTCGTTTTCTTCCTTATTTTTCCTAAATCCTGCCTAAAATGCATAAATCCCTTTAATTTCACCCAATTGGTAACCCATAATTACGTTTGAATTCTGGTTGATTTAGTTACGACGTTGTGTTTTCCGGATAGTCGCTTAAAAGCTTGTTACTAAATAATGCCTTTAAGGCTCGGATTGCAATTAGCTATAAGGTAACTATTATACGTAGTTATAGTAATACGGTTAACTTGTTCCACAGTAATAGTTGACTTGCGTTGTTTTATTGGGAACATGTCGACTTGGAATTATGCTCTCGGTTTCTTTTCTTTTTTTGTTTTGTAGCGAAAGTACATAAAGAATTATGTTGTTTGAACCTATTTTTCATAGAACGATTTCGATTCCAACACTGTTGCGCTGGTACTACGTTAACTTAACGTCTCAACTAACGTAAATGTCGGTAGATATACTAACATCCAAGTATTAGTTAACCTTAGTTATATTATATTACCACAAACTAGGTGTTCATATTTAAAGAATAAAATCCTCGGATGGCATAATAACATATAAATTATTAGTATAGTAATATTATGAAATATCGTCCGCGAGTCGAGTTAGAATCTTCGGGGTGAGTATAGTACAGGGGTTACCTTCGTGAGAATCACGGGGCAAGTAAGGGAAGGGATGGAATCGGAAAAGCAATTCTTTAGATCTCTCCTCCCTCATAATCACATGTTGTCGCACTCCTTTCGGGTGCCGGAGGATTGAGAAAGAAAAAGTTTCAACTGGGGCGGCGTTCGTTCGTCACCACCAAGTTCCTAACTATAACGCAGTAACCCAGCGTTCGGGGATAACTGCTTTAAATAAAGATTGGTACTAGCGTAAATCTAAGGCTCAGGTTAAGATAATTAAATAATGGTACAGTACGCCATCCATTCTGAAACAACTGTCAACAAACCGGCATAACAAACACTGTCACGACTACCAATGTGAATCGAAACGAAGCGAGCAAACAAGTAAACGAAATGTTAGACTAAGACGGCATCCGAATATCGTATGGGCATCTCCAATGGTGCTAACCACATGAAATACGAATCAAAACGATTTTGTGACCATTATCGCATGTTTGATTCGGTTACAAAACGCGACAGTTTTTCGCTCCCGTGAATGGAACTCTTCGCACTCGGTGGTTACCAGTATTCTTCTATATTGGTCCTCAAGTCGGGTTACTCGCAAGTCCCAATATGGTCAAGTAAAGAAAAAATCCCGTTCATCTGCCACTAATCTCTTCGACTTTAACGTCATCTTATTTAGAGTCGCCAACGCACACATAACCTTTCAAAGATGATGCAGCTGGTCCTGTCATGCGTCCTGATAGAATCATGCTCGTTCTACTTTGACGACATCATTGTTTGCTCAATATTATACTGGGACAATCTTATGCGACATGGGTTACATATTACGAAGACTTTGAGAAGCGAACCGCAAAGCGACAAGATCAAAGTGATAGTCTCTTGAACAAGAAATATCATGCTTGTGCTCATAAGATCAAAAAATCATTGTATGGCTTGGCTTAATTTCTTTTAGAATCATATAAACCAATAATTTAAAGTTTCGTACGGAACAAACATATGTCTAGTAAAGGGAGGCGGTTCAAGACAGAGCTAAAGTGTTTAGTCTACGCTCCATGAGTTACAAGCATACGCAAGGCTGTATAGTGGAATGAATTTTTTTGCTCTGGGGGCTCATAAATTCGATTTTTCAAATCTGGCTCGCCGAAATTGCGATTTAGGTTCGTTAAACAAAATTACCAAATCGGACACTCTCGTGACTTTGTGAACACTATCTCCAATATTCAGTAGCTTCCTATATCCCTAAAATTGTGTTAATCGTGTTTATGGAAGCCCAAAAATTGTATTTTCGCATCTGGCTTGCCGAAAGAGTTATTTAGATCCGTTAATGAGCGAACTTGATACAATTGGGCACTCTAGTGACCTTGTGAACACTATTTTCAGTAGCTATGCACCGTTCTACACCCCTAAAATGGGGCTAATCGTTTTTATGGGGCGCCGAAATTCGATTTTTCGTATCTCGCTCGCCCAGAGTGCGATTTAGGTCCGTTAAAAAACTAATTTGATCAAATTGGGCACTGTAATAACTTCGTGAATACTATTTATAGTACATATGTATATAACTTGTTATACCCCTGAAATTGGGTTAATCTTGTTTCTGGGATTTAAAACCGAATTTTTCGCATCTAGTTCGCCGGAAATGCAACTTAGATTCGTTAAAAATAAAACGTGATCAAATTGGCCGCTCTAGTGATTTTGTGAACACTATATATTTCCAGTAATTAGATAATTTCCTATACCACTAAAATTTGCTCGTCGTATTTTTATTGCTTACAAATTCTATTTTTTTTTCGTATCGAGTTCGCCGAAAGCGCTACTTAGGTCTTTTAAAAGCAAATTTGATCAAATTGGGCACTATAGCGACTTTGTGAACACCATCCCCAGTATTCAGGCACCTTCCTGTACCCCAAAATTGAGTTAACCGTGTTTTGGGAGCCCACACATTCTATTTTTCGTACCCAGCTCGCTGAAAGTGCGATTTATGTCTGTTAAAATGCAAAGCTGCACTTGATCAGATGACATATGCATCCGCAAATGATATAATCGTTTAATATTGCGTCTATTTAAGCTGTATATATACGTGCCGCAACAGATTTCAAATATTAACGTGGCAGCAATGTCATACCAACCATATTCTCAGGTAAATAATAATTATTCAAACCTTGGATTGTGTGATAAGAAGTCTCATATATACTTAAACGTTTGAGGGATTTTCAAAACCTGAATATACTAGTAACCTGTTTTGTTTTGATAATTATGATGAAAATACTACCAAGCGCTTTCACAGCTTGTATAGCACCTATATTGTATTTTATTATAATGATCAAACATATCGCCACTGTCTTCGTAGTCGTGAATCAAATTGACAATGTTGAAGCACTTTGATCTATGTACAATATATATCAAACAATTCTATACATCTGGTTTTCAGAAAACTGCGGGAAAGCTTCGCATGTGAGGTTGGGGTAAGGTCGAAAAATACGTGAAAGGCCTCGAATTTGTACTGCAATTTGTGAATAAACATGGTTTCTGGGTGGACACTACGTGTTCAGGGGTGAGGGTTTGGTGGAACAATTTTTTGGGAACAAAAATCGGCTCCTGCGGATGGGAGGACGTTCGGCCTCTAACTTGGGGTAGCCATTATATAAGCATAGTATAGTTTTTGATTTGGACAACTTAAACACAAGCCACTGATGGGAATGGCTGCCCTTCTCTGGTTTATCTTTTAATTAGGCTCAACCTGTGAGGCTATGTAATGTGGAAATGATAATACATAGTGATCGTGGCTCACACAGTATGTATTATCATAAATATCATAAGTCCCCTCTGTAGCTGAGGGGAAAACTTTACATGAGTACGGATTCGGCAAAAACCATACCGGAACCGGAATTCCGGTTTAAAGCATTTGTAAGAAATTTTCCATTTTTTTTTGCTATATCTGTGATCCAAACATTATGTAATATACACAATGATCAAGTTCCAATACAAACAAGCAAAAGAAAAGATTAATTCAGCAATTTGCAGTGTGAAACGTGAGTAGGACACACAATGTAAGTAAGGAATTTTTATGTTAACCTGCAGGCCTTTTGTTAACAAAACAGAGCCAGGTCGATGCTCGATGCTTGTAGCGTCAATTTTACACATTCAGAAGTCTTCGGGGTATGTTAGATTTAAACCGGTCCAACTCGGTAACAGAGTATGGATTATGTGGAAGTACTAAGCTGTAAGCTTGGTTAACATAAATTGTGTCAACCACAAGCCAGTGTGCTTGCAAACTTTGTAAATCAGTCTACATTGAAGTTAAGTAACGGTATCTACGATGGAGCCAGACACTGCGTACGTGGCAATGAACTTTATTCATTGAAACTGTGCGAGCAGTATAACAGTTGGTCTCGTTTATAGCATTGAGATTAGAAAGTTATCATCATTATTATCTAACTGACGGACACTGATTGCCCAACGCTAGCCTAAACAGTGTCTCTGACCACTGATCAGAAAGTTATACTATATGTACCTTCCATTTATTTTATCTTAGAACCATATAAACCAATAATGTCAAGTTTCCTCCAGAATAACATGTAACAAACGTATGTGTAGTAAAGGAAGGCGACTCTAAACAGAGGGAAAGCGTTTATTCTACGCTCCAGGCGTTATAAGCACATTCTTTTTGACGCAATATACGCAAGGGTGTATAGTGAAAGGCATTTTTTGCTCTGGGTGTCCAAAAACCGCCATATTGATCAATAAATAAACATTATTAGCTTCCTCAGTCTCTTTAAAGTTTCAGGAAGGCAACAATGCTATCGCAATACATTAAGTTTAATGTAAAAGTTATTTTTAACACATTTTAAATCCACTGTACCTGCATTTCTTTCTTCATCTGTTTTACTATATATAGGTTTCGAAGACCAGATTCCGGATCCGGTTTAAATGGACTGTTCTGGTAAATTCCGGTTCCGGTTATTCTCTGATTGCACCGTATAAAATTTATTTTAATTCTTTTGATAACTCACCAGATACGCTCCTTCTCCGTTAAAGCAATATCTGGTAAATCAGCAAGAGAATAGCAACATCGGAGACAGAGCATACACCGATTTTCGGCTTGCGGAAATAGAGTGATTGATTGGATCGATTGAAACGCATGTGTATATTGACTGATTGAATCCATTTTTTGAGAGATTTGGAATGACCTATAAACATGGAAAACCGAGACCAGGGGGACTGTCAAATCGTCCGCAGCCATCCCGAATCATGAAGCAGCTTCTTAAAGCTATTGATTGATTGTGCAGTAACGACATCGCGCGGAAGACTATTCCAATGAGACACGGTTCGATAGGCGAACATATATCTTGAGCAATCAAACCGTGGAGTAATCTTTTCACGTAGCTTAATAGGGTTTTGGCATCGAGTTCGAGTGTCAGTGACGACTTCAAAAAACGAGATAACGGAAGATCGACAAGATTTTGAGCCATTTTATAAATTGCGATCATTTTGACTGTTAACATGATTTATTTGTTGTATTGAATGTTTTAGTTTATTTTAGAACTCTGGTCCTGGGTATCCTGCACCACCAGGCGGAGGCTATCCGATGGCCACCGGAGGTGCTCCTTCATTGGGTTTTGAAGTATGCATTTATTATTTTATATTTAAACAGTATAATACTTTTTGCCTCTACATTGTTTCCTAGCGTATAATTGGCTTATGCGGCCTTTTTAGGGACATGATTTTGTTTACGTTAACTTAATTTAGCTCTTTATTTCTGATTTCTGTTCAGCTGTACAAATTTATTTTAATGTTCCTCATTGTTACTTTCATTGCTTACTCGTATTCCTTAATTGAACAGAGCTCGGCGAAGCCGAGCGAAGCGTTTTTATTTTCTGTCTGGGAGCAAAAAAGTCGATGTCCGTTCGTCTTTCATGGATCTCAAGAACTACTGAACCGATTTAAATTTTTTTTGTTGGAAAGCCTATCATGTCAGAGTGTGCACCTGATATTTGGGATTAAGAATTTTTGAGTGGTTAATTAGTAATTAGCTAGTTAAGCTTATGCAGCTGAAATAGAGAATTTTGCAATATTTGTGTTATTTATTGAAATAGAATCGTTTCGATCGAACCATTATAGGCTTTTTGGGTCGAAGAATTCAAATATAATATTTTTACCAATGATAAAGCCCTATGCAATGTTACAAGAACATAAAATTGAGTACATTCGTAATGCCACAGCCCAAGCTCCGCTCACAAATGTAGTTCCACTACCGACTAGTATACATATACTCGTATTTATCAGGCAATTTATATCGAAATATTTTTGCTTGTTTGTAACGCTCACGCTAAATTGTCGTGACTTCAGTTAGTGATTTAAAATGGGATTTGCAGCAATAAATGTTTATTCACTCTTCGTTTTTTTACAACAATGAATATCCTCGTGATAAAAGTTAATATAATGTAAAAATTGGCATTCACGGCTGTATATCTAAAAATGTAGCTGCTTTTCTCATGTCCAGAGATTTTCATTTAAATTAAACCTGTATATTGGTGTTATGCTCCGTTGCAGGCTGTGAAAAAGATTTATTTAAAAATAGTTATACATTTTTATTGATTTGCTGAAATTTATTTTTTATATGACTCATAAGGTGGATGTATATTTTTATACTAAAAAGCTAAGAAATTTTAGTTTTCAAGGGGTTAGATATACAGCTATTAAAGTTTAGGAAAACTTTTTTGTCTGCATTATGTCATACATCAAATACAGATTTATACATTTCAGTTCCTGGCTGCAAAAAATAAAGACCCACAACTATATATTCGTATGTTCGATCGGTTCCTGTAGTCGTAAAGGAAGTTAATCTGGAATCGTCAGTTGTTATAAGGTGTTTTATTTCGCTACCACGTATGACGTTAAACCTTGCCTTGTTTATTTGTAGTCAGTTCGTTTTAATTTAATACAAAATAAAGCTTATGTGTATTATCTTATTTCAGTCGTTGCCTTATGGTGGTAATCAGGGAAATCAGCCTTATTGTCCGCCTGGCAACACTTTCGGAGGGGGTAAGTATCTTTGAACTTAGTAATAAGAAAACTGTTGCAGCATTAACACTTATAACATCGTATTTTATACACCTCACTTCAACATAACGAAATAATAGTCAGTTTTACACAGTGCTGATCCACACTGCAATTAACGGTAACTGTGAAAAGATGACAGTGTGTATCAAAGTATAATACTACAGCAACTACTACAATTGTCCACTAAAATGATTACATTTAAAAGTCGTTCTGTTTTCAGGTGTCAACTTTGACCTTTTCGATAAAAATTAAGTAGATCAGAAGAACGTTTTAAATTGGGCTTATTATAAGTTGCAGAATATGGTTACTACTTAATATTTCACTCGCAAAATATAGCAAAACCATGTAATGCAACTCGTACAAGAATTTAGTCTATCTAGTGAGGGTAATATTAAGTAATAACTGTACTTTGCTACTCATGATAAGATCGATTTTAAACGATATTTTTGGTGCAAAATTAATTTGGATCAATCTCACTTGGATGATTTAAACGACGTCTCCCGATGAAGTCAATCTGATTTGGGAAAACTCAAAGCCGATCGGATTTGACAATCCATATCAAACTTTTTCTGGTTTCTGGGAGGGAAACCATGTATCTTTGTTCCAAGAGCTTCCCAAAAGTCGCTACACATAGCGCCGTAGGTCTAATGAGGCTTTTAGAAATAGGTTTTTGGACCTAGATTCAAAGTAAGTAGTCTTACATTATTGATGTTGGTTTCAATGGATAGTTGGATAGTTTTCGGGGAAAGGAATCGTGCGGAACCTGAATTGGCTGTATTCCAGCGACGGTACCTTTGAAACCCGAAATTGCTTGATTTCAGAAATTGTTCATTAGATTTTGCTTTTTCTCGTTGTTTCATCCAGTACTACTGCGTCATTGCTGTTGTCTTATAGTGTTAAGTTCGGTGTCGAAACAGGTTTTTGCTCTTCGCTGTTTTGCGATATTCCGAGGCTGAGCCGAGTTACGGCTGAAAGCACGGTCAAATTTGTCGTATTTTTGTTTTTTTGCTTGAACCAAAATGTAATCTTCGATATCAAGTAAGATATTTTTGCTTGCTGTTTGTTTATAATGACTCAAATTTAAAAAAAACTAATTTTTATTTTAAAATTAAAAATCGCATTGAATTCAAGAAATTCCAAGAAAAAAATT
This sequence comes from Trileptium ribeirensis, assembly GCA_030248225.1. Lineage (NCBI taxonomy): Eukaryota > Metazoa > Nematoda > Enoplea > Enoplida > Thoracostomopsidae > Trileptium > Trileptium ribeirensis. Next base: position 1,798 of record JASANE010030473.1, on the reverse strand, counting down.
CAAAAATACCATGCGAGTTTTTCGTGTACGTGTCAGGACTACGTCAAAGGTTTGGCACTCTTCGATTATAGGGAAAAATTTAAAAATTCTGAATAGTGAAAATTTTGCTATATTTCGACTCAGCTGGATCAGCTAAGTTCGACGATACTAATTTTAGCCATATTTAGGATTTTTTTCAATTCAGAATATTAATCACTAAATGGCAGCCAGAGGTCGTGCTCGAGCTACTCGTTAAACTATAATAAATCCAGATAACCTAATCACTATTTAAGATTTGACAAAACTACACGTCACTTATACAGTAATGATTGTAGTAACAGTCGACTATGACCGAACCATTGAACTACTGACCTGATGGAGATTAATAAGTATGAGCGTATTTGCATTTGTATCCCGGGTCAGCCGATGTATCTTGCATATCGAAACGACTTAGCTTGTAGTGATAACTATGAGTGGTGATGCCATAACTGAAGACACAAGTATTCTATTCGCCAAAATTTCTTCTTTTTTAATCATAATCTACCTCTAAATTAAATATAATACTAATTATAGATATTTGGTTATATCGACAATATTCCTCCTAACATGAATACAAAAACCAGCTCACATAAGTGCGGAAACAGTCACAGACTGGTACTACTATTGAGTGGTGTCGCTGTTGCGTGCGATAGAGAACATTGGCAAACTCTAAGGCTCGGCGGTATTAGTTTATATGCCGAAATTGACGAGTCCATGTTCATCCGACAAAAGTATATATAATCGTGGGCTTCGTCGCCGACAGCACGGCTGGGTCCTCGGCATGATAGAATGCCAATCTAGAAATTGTCGGCTTTTCAACGTACCTAACCGCTCTTTTAATATCATCATTCCTCTGATTTGTCAACATGTCCAGCCTGGAAGCCGCATTACTGTCAGTTATAAAACGTACATACACGGCCTGAGCAATATCCCCAGACCGTCTCCCAATACTCAAGCTACGTTAACCGTAACAATCGCCAGTTCGTCATCCCCGACGATGACACAGGAAATACGCAAGCTATATATGTCCTTTGGGCACCCTCAAAAATTTCGTGCGTCAACTTCGCGGTATAGCTCCAGCGCTATTCCATAGAACACTGAAGGAGGTCCAGTGGCGCAGACAGTTCTCAAACAATCTCTTTGGTTCATTTGTCAACCAGTCAATGTGAGTGCAAATGCAGTACTTGTCAGTAATATATAGCCCTAACATTAAACCTAGGGCTAATCTAAGTCTGAGTGCACCCTCCCCCTTCCCCGCAATCGCTTGCACTAAGCTGTTAAATTCCCAAAAACTCTACATGTCCCTCGAAATTCAAAAAATACAATGCTAAACGAAATTCAAAAACTACAAAACAAAAAATGCTAAACAGCATATTGGAGGTTATAGCTGAAGAGGGGAACGGGACCCTGATCTCGAAGAGACCGGTGTTGGGGGTGAGAGATGATAGGGGGTCCAGAGACAAGGGGGGCTATAGCAGCAAAGATGGAGCCCCTCAGTTTTCAAATCTCAATCAAAATTTTGGCTCTGTTCGGATATAGGGAAAGTTAGGGACAATATATATACATTTTCAAAATGGTATATTGTAAAATTTGGACAACTTCCTAAAAATTGTAACTCCAACGGTCCTATTAGGTCGTTGTCGTTTTGGGCGGTTTCTGGGTCATTGCTGTGGGTCAGTTGGTGCTTAAATTATCTTGTAACATTAAGATAGGTTTGTAGCCAGTTGCTCTTTGATGTATTGGCGGCCTGTTCACCTCTCTATAGCCTTCGCGGTGCTCC
>JASANE010030469.1:0-13519 GCA_030248225.1 Trileptium ribeirensis | reverse complement strand
GTGAGTCAAGATACCCAACTATAGTATGTTTGGTGTGTCAAGCAAAGATGCAATGTAAGCTAAAGAAAGCTTAGGTTTAGTATATTTTAGGCCGTCGTTGTCTGCACCATAGGCTGTTTGCGTTTATTGGCTGAGGGTGTATACTGTGGTGATAGGGTCAGTGAGGAAGAGGAGACGAAAGAGGGAGGGAGATTGAATTTACAAAAAAATTTGCAATTTTACAATATCCACCGAAAAAAAAAAAAAAAACTTTTTGATAATTTTTGCTAAAAAATTTTCGAGGGGGGGAGGAGGCGCCCAGATGGGGCCTAATGGGGCTGGACGATGGATCAACACATAGTGTTTGCCGTTACCAGACGGTTACATTCGGTCCATATGAACAGCTATACCGTATATTGCGGTTATCGCGAGGTGAAAACTGCCCCACAAATGCTCCGCCCCGCCCAAACTGCTCATGTCTTGACATCACATTTCGGGGTGCCACCTTGCCTAATCCGCCATGTTAGCTTAGCACTATTTTAGCTTCTATGAAGCACCTAACAATCCATTCCAGTGCACTGTGATACCCCAGATTTTATGATATGTTGGGGTATTATACTTGGTTTTGTTAAAACAGGCGCTTTCATATTACTGTCTGTAAAACTAATCTTGCTTTTGAAGTAGTCTTCATCAATAGTTTCGCGCACAAGATTGCCTGCATAGAGGCTTCAGTTCATGCTTTAAAATTCTCACCTAAAGTAGAAATTCCGCTAAATTTTAAACATATTTTATGCTCCAAAAATGATGTTAATATTTGGCACTTTTAACATTACGCTGCATTACTATTTTGCAACAATATTACTACTTTTGATATTATGTAAAATGATTTGGAAACTAATTTCTATATAGATTTTGCTTAAGTCTAACTTAGATATAGCAGATAAGAGAAGATAACATTGGAAGAAACAAATTGCAAAGTGTTTTTTGTTCCTTTCGTTACTTATGGGCGTTAGAGTTTGATAAAAATATGTGTCCTGTTTTGTGATGATGCAGTGTGAGCATCTTTTGCGCATGTTTCAAGCTCAATGATGTAAATTCGCATCAGAGAACATTGCGAGGCTCTGTGTTTACGGGGTTTATCGCATGATGTTGATGTACACATGAGGCATTATTTTATCTCTAGATAACTCTAAAAATGTGTGATTAAAATACTCCGATCATATTCCTTCAATTCGGATTCAATTCATGGCGGCTACTCATGTTTGTCATGAATTTTAAGATGGTCAATTTAATTAGGATTGAGAGGCTAAAAATATTAGTCTATCGTTTGACGCGTCTTTTCAATTCCGATGATGTACATGTGCGTCATCGTACATTGCGCGTTAACTGTGTTCGTTATACAGTGTCCATTTGCATATGTGCTATTTCTTCATTTGGGGAAGTAACCTTAGTGAAACGAGCAACAGCTTCTAAACAGCTCAGTTATTTATCTCTTATTATCTCACTATTGTACAGTAAGTGTTCGATTCTTAGCAGGGGTCGACTTTGACAAAACTTCTGCGATAGCCAAACTGATTCGGCCACCATAAGGCTAAATACTGTTGTTTTAAGTTTCACGTACAATTTTCTCAACTTTAAATTAAAACGCGTTGTGATTTATAATAAAGATGACTATACCACACATTTATATATTACATAACAAATATATTATTGATATTTTTATACTGTTGCCACAGGATCACTTTCTCAAACTGTTTCGGTTAACAACATTCTGTGACAGATTTTAACGCATGACCAACGTTTGATTCCGACACTCCAAAATTGTATAGTGATTGTTTGATTGTTCGAGTACTTGTCGATGTTTCAGTTTTCACGCGGTCAATTCCTTGACAAAGATTTCACCGCACAAGTACCGTTATTTGCTCAGTACAACACTGGTTAAATCTCGCAATGATGTTAGTATATATAGTTCCTCTTATGCCGACGCAAACTCACAGACAATATGACAGTGCACCTTTCAAACTGTTTGGCGGACTCGATGAGGACATTGCCAAGACTGTACCTTCCAGGTGTAGTCAGTTTAGAGCTGCAAGGGAGTTAAAAATAAAAGAATGCTTAACACAGACAGCTGGAAAGCTTACAGGATTGTAACTTTATAACAAAGGATGTGTGAAATATGGAAAGTACTGCGATGAAATCCTAAACACACATATATCATAAAAAAGTTGAATTCTCAGTTATATCTAAGTTAGACTTAAGCAAAATCTATATAGAAATTAGTTTCCAAATCATTTTACATAATATCAAAAGTAGTAATATTGTTGCAAAATAGTAATGCAGCGTAATGTTAAAAGTGCCAAATATTAACATCATTTTTGGAGCATAAAATATGTTTAAAATTTAGCGGAATTTCTACTTTAGGTGAGAATTTTAAAGCATGAACTGAAGCCTCTATGCAGGCAATCTTGTGCGCGAAACTATTGATGAAGACTACTTCAAAAGCAAGATTAGTTTTACAGACAGTAATATGAAAGCGCCTGTTTTAACAAAACCAAGTATAATACCCCAACATATCATAGAATCTGGGGTATCGCAGTGCACTGGAATCGATTGTTAGGTGCTTCATAAAAGCTAAAATATGCTAAGCTAACATCGCGGATTAGGCAAGGTGACAGCCTGAAATGTGATGTCAAGACATGAGCAGTTTGGGCAGCCGACCGACTCAATTTTGTGGGGCCGCACTTAGACTTACCGCGGGTCTGTTAAGGGAGCAAACATATTGAAGCCGCAATGCTCGTATCACACTGTTCCATATCGACCAATGTAACCGTACTAGTAACGGCAAACATATGTGTTGATAGGTCGGGTACGGGGTTAGCCCATATTTACAGCCCCCCCATCTGTAAGCTCCGTACACCCCTCCCCGCCGCGCTGCGACACCCTGCGAAAATTTTTAGCAAAAATTATCAAAAAGCTGGGTAAAACCGGTGGATATTGTTGTAAAATTGCCAAAATTGTGTAAAATTGCCAAAAATGCCGGCAGATAAGGGTTAACATTCTACTTTCGTACCTCCTACTTCCCCTCACGACCCCTATCGCCGGCAGTGTACACCCTAAGCCGACTGAATTTCGACACCTATGGTGCAGACGTAGAGAACATGCTATGCTGTTCTTAATATACTAAACCTAAGCTTTTGCTTTAGCTTCACGTCTTATATACAGATAGGACGGGTCTTTTCCTTTGACCCCCACCAGGCCGAAATTATACAATTTGTAAGATACAGTGGTATTGTTGGGATCTTGCGACTCAGCCCAACAGGATGGTTCATAAAATATCCCTTTAGATTAGTCTATTATTTTTTATTTTTGGCTTCTCAAATGTAAAATAATCAAAATTTTTGAAAAAAAAATTTCTAGATAAATGTAAAATTTCGTATAGTATTCGAACCAAACTGACAAGCTGAGTCGAATTGTGGTAAAATTTTCGCAATCTGTTCGTGGGTTGAACAACTGAGGCTTAAGTAAACGCTCAGGCTTAGCCTAAGGCTTACGATTTAACATAAATGGCAATAATTTCTAAACACATGATCTTTGTTTTGAAAAAATTTTCCGAGATAAATGTAGTTTTTCATATATTAGTCGAACCATACTGACAAGATGAGTCGAATTGTTGTAAAATTGGAGAAATCCGTTCGTGGGTTGAACAATTGAGCTTGTGTAAACGCTCAGGCCTAGCCTAAGGCTGCTTAGGATTTAACATAAATCGCAATGATGTCTTAACCCATAATACGATTGCGGTAATTTAGTGAATACTTGTCAAAGATATGAATACGGGAATGATATATAAAATCTATCGAGAAACATATTTTAGAAAATTTTGGGAGCCAAGAAGGGACCATAGGAACTAAAAACTAATAAAAACATTGTCATAAAACTAACCGAGATGAATATTCTCTGAACCAGCTAGTCGAACGGTATAAAATTTATCGCTGTATCGAGAAAATTGACCAATTTCGGCCTGTAAGTAAAGGCCCGCTTAGACAAAACCTAGGCCTAAGATGAGGGGCTGCCGCCTCATGAAACTCCCGCATAAGCTGTTACTTTTTACAAACCATTTAACGCACATCTAAGGATACCAATTGGCCGCGAAATCTACAGATAGCAGTAAGTGCTTAGTAATTTCGAAAGACTCAGAATATGGCTTTCTTTAAAGTGTTTCCATTATGCTAAATGTGGGAAAAGCGATATGCCACCATCATTTTGCTTTTATCGGCAATTAATCGTTTTTCTCTTTGTCATGATATTAAACAACCCACAGAGAATCAATTTGCGGTATTTTAAGCTTCTATCACGCAAGACACTGTGCATCAAAAACATGTCTAGGAACTATCTTTGTGTTATTGTGCAGTTTTTACTGCCAATATGTAGCAGTTGCACACAAAAACTAGCTCATGCAAAACCACTTCTAAACATATATTGGCTGTAGTCTGTTTTTATGGTTTACGAGTATGCTGTCGTAGAACGACTTAGCTTAATTGTCGCAGTTGTGTTCTATTGTGACGTGCAAACCAAAAGTAACATTTTATACTAATTGCAGTGAAATTGTTTAAATCTGTGAGATGCAAATTTCAGAATTTAAAAATCAGAATTTTTAACCAAGAAAATTTCAACTTTGCGACTACCAACCAAAACGGTAATGATCGGAAGTGCAATTACGAGCCAGAAAACTTCGAGCCTTTAAATGCAATGTCATGACTCAGAATATTTACTGTGTTTGGAAATTATTCGCGCGCTTTCAAATAGGTGTTATCTAAAACAACCTGATTCGATATAGGGAAATATTAAATCATACAAATTGGTCTATTGCCTGTTTCAATGAAATCAGGTAATTTAAAAATTTTTCTTTCGCCCGATACACGAAATCAAATATTCTTGCTATGAAGCAATAATAAGTAAATACAAAATAGAATCGGTCAACTGAATGCTGAATTCCTATGGCCGTATGTAATTTTTACGAGAAACAACAAAATATACTATATACAGCATAAACGTTCTCTGTGATCAGACAAGAGATAAAAATTGTGTTAAAATTTGAAAGCTGGCACAATAATAACGATGTTCATCTAACAAGCACCCGGAAAGGATTTTGAATATGGAGTGCAAGCTAAGATGAAACACATTTTGGGAAAGTTAAGATAAAACACATTTGGCAACAAAGTACGATAAAGCATATTTTGGCGGCATGGTAACAAAAACTCATCTGTTGGAGTTGGGTTAGGGCTGAGTTAAGATAAAAAAGTATGAGGGACAAGAAAACACGCTTGTCAGGAAAGGTAATGTAAACACGCAAAACCTTCTTTCCTAACATAGATAGACCATTCCTAAATAGAAATCAACATATATGTATATTTTCTGTGGACTGGCATAGCAAAGGACATTCCCAGCTTGATTTCTATGGGCGCCTACCTCCAGTACCATCCCCATAGTGGTATCTGCCGTCCAACTTAAATGCCACCTGATTGGCACTACTATTTGCCTAATATCTTGGTATACGTCAGCTGTTGCTAAATTTTGTAATATTTATTTTTGATAATCAAAATTCAGATACAGGAAATTAGCTTTATCCAAGCGCAAACAATACCAACGAAGTGCATTCGGGTTCTTTGTGATTCCAGATATTTGGTAGTACACAAAACGTTTCCGATTTTTGGGCAATCTAAGATCTTGATGAATGCAACATTTTCTAATCTGCAGTAGTGACACAGTTAAGATCTGTGTTAATAACAAAATTGGGTAACGGATTTTGCAAGGCATTTACGAAAACATAATTTATGCAGTGTACCTGCCATTTATTAATTAGAATATTTAATCATAGTTTTTAGCAGTACCTGATTTTCGTAGTGACATTATTGTAAAGTGTAATAATTTATCAGTATAATTGCTGATAAGCGGAAATAAATATCATATAATTAGCGTGCAATCTATATTTTTTGCGTCGTGTGTTCAGAATTACGAGTCGTTTCCCAACTATTTTAATTTGAGGAATTTTGGGCTTAATGATCGCGATCGAGCATGACAACAGTACCAGGGCAATACATTCATCACCGTTTGTTCAAATCGTCAATAGCAGCAATAGCAACAACAACGAGGCATCGATAGCACTGTCGCCGAGACCAAGATGCGACCAAGTTGAAGGATCAGCGAATCCACTAAGTGAAGCCTACGATCCGAGTTGCATTAGCAACGACGATTACGAAGAATGGCTTGCATCGTATGTTGTTCCGAATCCGTTCGAATGGATATTTGTCGCTCTAATGATTCTCATATTTTTTGTTGGCTTAATTGGTAATTTGCTGGTTTGTGTTGTTGTAATCGGACGACCGGCAATGAGAACTGCGACCAATTTTTTCTTGCTCAACCTAGCATTTGCTGATTTTCTTGTCATTACCGTTTGCCTACCGATTACAGTCGTATGGGATGTAACGGAAACATGGTTTCTTGGAACGGCGTTGTGCAAAGCAATACTTTATTGCCAGGTAGGAAAAAGGATTTATATAGACTACAATTGTTTTCGTGCGAGTTAAGCTTGTTTAGCTGATAAAATAATCAAAATACAAACCAACAAATTGTTACCAAAGGTTACAAGCCGCATCCATTACTAAACATGTATCTACAATGGGCGCATTTCGTATTATGGAGATACCGTTATAAATTATAGCTAATATTTATATTTCTAATTCTGAGAATATTTAATTATTAATCGATATCTGAAAACCTTCACATACGTAAATGTTTTAGTTTTTACTCTTTATGCTGTTGTTTTCTACTCATATATAGGCTGTGAAACCGGGATACATTTTTCAAATTTCACTGAAAGATTTAAACTTTACATTAACGCCACGGAGCATGCTATCAATAGATTATAATCATAAGAAATTTGAGGCACAATTTGCGACAGCGATTGTGAATAAATTCTGAAAACGTGGATGTCTGTGAATCGGTCTGTGGGTCTTTGAGGCCCAATCTGCGATAAATAGCGGTATGATTCTCTAAGGTCAGGTTTTCTCGTAGACAAGGCGCCGGTACTTAAAGTTAAGGAGCGAATTTGCATTTTAAGTATGGACAAACAGATATATGTCGCCGCGAGGTATCGACCGCTTAACGCTCAAGTGAGAGTCACATTCACTAGCCATTGACCTGCTACACAGCTATTGCTTATGTTGTTAATGCTCCGCTCAAAGCGAGCGTACAATCGTGCAATACATGGCGAATTTTATTAGTACTTTTTGGAACCAAAAACTGGTCAAAATGTTACCCCGATCTTTGCTAATTTTCCCCAATTTCAGCCTATTTTTGCCAAAAAAATTTTCGCGCGCTTTCCACGCGGGTTGGGTGGGTTGACGTTTGGCGCGGAGCCTCCGGGGATCAGACTACCTCCTAGGGGGATCAGCGACGCATGCGGCGAGGGGGCCCGAGCATCAGGAGTAATCCTATCTCTTCATACAGTATCTATGTTTATATGCACTTATGTTGCAACCATTCGAATGAGATTATCAGGCTAAATCGTCATATACATGTCCTGTATCGCGTTGCACAAGGTATTAGTAAGCGCATTTCCCGACGATTTCAAAATTAGAAAGTATACGATAGGTGTAGCACTAATTAGCTGTAATATTTATAACGCCAAGCACTGTTATCTATTTCGCTCATATTTCGAACATTGAACGGTCCCAAATTCAACCAGATGATGAATCAAATCAACTAAAACTTGTATTACTTACATTCGGCTAAAATATGTAGTTTATATAGCTTAAGACTCACAATGGCTTGCTCTAACAGAAGCGCGGATATAAGGTCCAAATGCAATAGCTGTCAAAAATGCGCGCTAGATGCTTTCCTTATTACAACTCGGCCGCGGTAAAAGAGGCGTGGGGGAGGAACTGCTGTATTAGCGCATCCATCCCTGTGGTATAAATCATGCCGGGAGATTACAGAAATGACTTTCACCTGCTTTAATTTATGGTCGGGATTGTAACCCATTCTGAATCCTTCCCAGAATGCACTCTACACAGAGTTTGACCAGATTTTATCTCTTCTCCACACATACTCGTCTGATGTATTAATCATGCACGATTTCAACTTGCTTGTGATAGACAATGAGTTCACAGTTCTAATTGAGTCATTCGACGCAACACAACATGTCACTGAGCTAACTCACGATTTCGGGAATGCACTCAAATTGGTGTTTTCTTACTCGAGGATTGATTTAGTACCAACTGTGTCCGTTGTTCACACTGCAATCTCGTATCATAATTTAATAGCGGTCAAACTCCGTTGCCAGTTACGTTCCATACCAGCTGCGATTATAATTGAATATCGGCAATGGGACTGACTCGAATCTCAAATAAAATTAAAAATTAAACATATGCATTTTACATGTTACATAGTAGCACTGTTACCTTGTATTATTCCTTTTACAAGGTCATGACATATACTTAAAGTTTAGGATTAGGTTGAAACATGATGTATCGTTTGATACTTGATATTGATAAGCATTTGTTAGCATTTGCACCAGAGAGTTTTACTGATAAACCATAAAGCATTACATAATAAAAGTAAAAGTTTGGTTTCTAGGCACGGCACAGCTCTAGCCGACTGAGTTTCCACGGTGTCTGTAAAATCCGAGCCAGAACCCAAGATCTGTAAGCGAACGTCGAGCATAGTGTATCGTGAAACGCTGGATCGCCTCTTAAAAGCCCTTATGTAAAACAACACATGATGTTTATAACAATAGTTTGCCAAATGTAACGATGTTAGGGTTATTAGTTGTTAACTAAGGCGTGTATGTTTGAAGAAGGAAAGGCAGGCTCAAGTTACTATAAAAACTAAGATAATCTCAATCGGTGGTGTGGAAATTGACTTAGTTAGACTCAGAAGTAGCACTTAGGACTTATGGTAACGCTCTGCAACTGGAGCAGCTATGTGCTCTCAATCGTAAAGGACAGAAGCACTGATGTGCTCTCAAGAGTACTCAACTGAAGCACCAATGTGCTCTCAAACTCGCCTGCAATCGGAGCACCAACGTGCTCTCAGATACGTGCAACTCAGTCAACAGCACTGTATAGAAGCACCAACGTGCTCGCTCGCAAAATTGTTTAAGTTATAAAGGAGACCGCTTGGTCGTAACAATAAAGTGAACACTTACCAGTAGATTGGCACTTTGAGACTGAGCTTGGTGACTGCGTGACATCTCTTTTATACCTATTGAGCTGTCTAGGAAACCCCGGATTAATGGGTGTTATTCTTAGAATTTGTGCAACATCTTGGCTGATTGTAACTGCAAAAGTAACAGGCTTCTAGTTATTATTAGAAACGTACTACAAACACATTTTTTGATGTTTATCAGCCGTACTGTATGGAACAGAAAAAGTTATTTTTACTTGACATTTTTGTTAAATCACTACCAACCATTCGGTTGGTTGGACATTTAGTAAACTTATATTAAGATAAAAAACCTTCGTGAATTTCTATGCCAGTTATTAAAATTTATGATTTTTAATCTTAATTGTCAGCTGGTCTACTTTTAACAACTCCCGAGAAATCTGCTTATAAAAACAAGGATTTTAAACCTGTTACAAAACTACAACCGATATTAGAGTTTAACAACCAACCACATGCGCATGTGTACACACAAATACACAAGTATATATTTACCTGCATGTACTGATGCCATAAACAAATATATATGCATGCAAACAAATCCACGCCTATAGACACGTATATCCGTGAACTTATAATCAGAAGCATACCTATTTGAATGTCAGTATATATTATGTAACCTGTTCTACTATAAAAAAATGCCTACAGCTGGCTATACCTGAAAATATCTACATTAGCATGTAGGCAGTAGCCAGCGCTGAATCATCGATGGGAGCTATAATGCGGAAAGAACCAAAGCAACTGATAAAGTTTTACAAAGGGACAATTTCACCCATAACGTAGTTTAGAAGATATTTACGACATAATGTAATCCATGCAGGATGCATGCATCCTGTGTGAATTAATCTATCCGTTGTTTTGCGGCATCAGGTGGCAGTCAATATCAAACCATTTGTGGAAACGCAACTTTTCTCCTTTTATTTCATTCGATATATTTAAAATTTCACTTACTAAATCACGCCTATAATCACCACGAAAAATGTTTGGAAACCGTGTATTAAATAGGCAGCTAATGAACCGTCACGATCTCCAATTCGTCGCACTAAGCAAAAAGATATTGCCAGACTCAACAAACCACTACAGCGCTTTACCGTGGAAATAATAGACGGATCAAAAGTTGTGCTGAAAATAAATATTAAGTTGGATACGGTACTTATCGCACACACAATTTTCTGCAAAGAAAGGATAAAAAGATTTAAGTTTCAAGATTAATCTAAATTGATTAAATTTATTGGGAAAAATAATCTAAATTATAATGTCCACTTTAAACAAATTTCATATGAATTTGTTGTGCATGAAGATTGAGCAAGGTTCAACAACTGTATATGATTTGCACTGAAGAACAAATCTGAAAAGGAAGTGATAATACTTTTGGGATATCAGACGAATAAGGCTACAGCCTTAACTATAGTTTGTCAGACTCAAGCCCAATACTTGTTCATCGTGTCTTTGAAGACTAGACCAGTTCTATATATCTTTAGTGTAGCTGGATATGATGAAAGCGGTTGCACCAACAGGGAGAACAGTTAATTGGGTATGTATTGCGGATCTGCGACATTAACAGCTTTCCCTGCGCAAGTCTTAAATTTGTGATTGATATAAATTTTATATATTTGGATCTAGCATTGTATATTAACAGCAAGTTAATATGAGTAATTACTACATGATCGGAAAAAATGCTCTTGGAAATAGCCGTGAATTTGGCAACGTGAAATACACAAAACAACAAACCCAACACTTTCAAATTTTTCATAATTCATGTGATTGCCTTCGTCAGTCCAGCTAAACTCTGGATCAGAATACACACTGTCATTTCATCACGTATCTTGCGATTAACTAAAAAATGCATTTGACAGTTGTAAGTGGTTTTCAGATGCTAAGTTAGAGCCATTAGGCCGTAACTTAAAAGATAGATTAACTAACAAATTCTGATGTTAGAAACACTTCAAAAATTACAAATACTAGGTCTCATCAAGTAGGATTATTTTGTTGCACTTTATAAACTGTTTGAACGCGGAATGGCCGCTGTAAAAATAAAATAATAATCAAAGATGTTTAAAGGAAGACGGTGACAGAAATTTCATTTTTTTGTCATAGAATTAGGATAAACAATAATGTAACAATCTTGTTTCCCTAACTGATTAACAAACTTCGGCTATGGTAGGGCAAAGTTCACCATGCACTGGAATTTTAGCCAGAATTTAGTCGTAAACGAAATTCCAGTTACTACCTGGTACCCATACCGACACAATATATAGTCATCTATAGTGCAATAGGTAAACGCCAGATATAAAAATTATTACAGTCGAGGCCGCTCAGCAGCCCTTTTTATTCGTACCGATATGTCGAACTCCGAAACCCCGGGACTGATAGTTACGTCCACCAGCCGCATAAGAATGTGAGAGATATTGGTCGGACCCTTAAGACTCTCCGGAAATCGAGCGAAGAACACACATGTAGTATTCGCCGAAATTAGTCAATACAACACATTCGAACATTGCTTGTTATTGTCGAACAACTGCACCAGTAAAAAGGTTAAGCAACCCCGTGGAGCAATTATATTGCAAGCTAGTGGTAGGGTGATACTTCGTTAAAAACACGCTGTCATGTATTTAAAAATGAATTAATGTCTTACCTGTGACAAGCGATCAAAAATAAGCAAGGTGCTGTTACGCTGAGGATAATAGATACGAGTACTGTAAAATAAAAGTATTCCGATTCGATCGACTCAGGCAACCATGTTGAAGGTGGAAGAAACTGCGCTGGGCAAAGTACGAAGCGCAAAACTATGAAAACCGTAGTATAAATACCACGGACCAAAAATTTCGCCAATCGAACTGTACGGTACTTTTTACTTATTATATAGTGTACAGACGTGCCTACTAATTACCCAATACCTAAAAATTACTTACACATTCTAAAGGCTTTCGGTTAAAAAGAGCATTGATCTAGTTAAACGTTTATTTATATAAGGATAGTTCATGATGTCGCCTTAATAAACATGTCAAAAATAATTATAGTAAATGCTAAAGTGTTTAAAGCACCTTAACTATACCCCGTATGCATCGATATGGGGTATCCTAATTTCTTTAATAACCTAAGCACCACAAAACCCAGAGTGAACACTAAGTTTTTTTTATTTCGTAGCATATATCCGGTGTAGAATATGCACCTAATGTTCATTACTCAAACTAGAAATGGTAGCACATTTGTTGCTAGCTTTGAATCAAGCACAACAGAGTAATCATAATTCAGTGTCGCTTTCTATCTTTAATTCAAAATTAGGTTCAGGTCGTAGACAAATTTGATGTAGAGTTGAAATGGCCTTATAGTCTTCGATTACACTTCGTGAATAGTCACACTTCCAACTCTATTCCGCTAAAATTCTGCCCGGCCACCAATTTATTGTCCAAGTGCAAAAAAATGGTTTCCGGCTGACCAGAAACTATTTAGCAAAGTAACTTCACTCACAAATAACGAAAGTTGGGGATCCATTAAGGCATTTTTACTTTAATTTCATTGATGTATGCCATCGTTTATATCTATCATTACACTTGTGGATACGAAATATGGAGTTATAAGTTGGAGGCTAATATTACGCAAACTTAGATTTTGCTAACTTACAGTTCAAAATGAGCCGATGCTTTTTACTATGTCAAATTAGGAACAAAAAATCTTTTAAAGTTTAACGAATGACAAGTTGCTATAACAATATAATTTTGTGCAAAAAAAGAAAAAAGGAAAAAAAGAAGAAAAGAAAAAACATTGTAGTAGCCAAGAAGATAGAGCTTGGCTGAAATAGTGCTACAGGAGGAAAAATGATTGAATGGCAACTGGACACATATGTTCTTTGTAGAGTTGTTGATACGTAGTATCCCTTGTCACAGGGTGCCAATAGGCCTTAGAAATACAATCAGTCTCGAAATTAGAAAATAATTGAAGTTTTATGTAGAATAAAAATTATTTGTGCATTACAATTCATGCATGTTATCACCCTAGCGAAGCGTGTTTTGTAATCAACTCAGAACAGTACATTAAGCTGCTAATTTGTCAGTCTTAAAAATTAGCAGGGTATTCATTTTGGTAGATTGTCATACCAGATAACTA
Organism: Trileptium ribeirensis; assembly: GCA_030248225.1. Classification (NCBI taxonomy): domain Eukaryota; kingdom Metazoa; phylum Nematoda; class Enoplea; order Enoplida; family Thoracostomopsidae; genus Trileptium; species Trileptium ribeirensis. The sequence goes on along the minus strand of JASANE010030469.1, from coordinate 214 downwards.
GACTAAAATATAGATTACGAATGATTTTTCGTGATTAGTTACTGGATTGCCTCTTGGCGGTATATATATGGCTTCTTACATGGTTAGGCTTTGGTACCCCAAGTCCAAGTTCAGCGTCTTTTTAACAAAATTCGGATAGTGAAAAAAATTCAACATACCATAGTGCCAGGGAGTAACCGGAATTCCGGTTTAAAAGTTTGTTTGAAAATTTTCA
>JASANE010030468.1:0-17737 GCA_030248225.1 Trileptium ribeirensis | reverse complement strand
AACAAATTTTAAGATTTTACAGAAAATTCAGCAGAAATACAGTCAAATTTCCGCTAATGTAAGTGTAATAGTTAAGGCACTCAGTGGCTACACTCAAATCCGATAGGTACCTAAACTATAGCCCTGGCACACAAATTTTACAATTTTATATTATTTTAAACTCTCTTAATCTTAATAATTTTTAAGAATTAATAAAATTCTTATTACCAGAAATCGCCGAGGGGATGAGGTCCGTAACTCCTTAACGGGTGGGTCAATTGAAGCCAAATTTGGTATGAATGATCTACAGTGTGCCCTATGGGATTTGGCATTAAAATCCCATTTTGACGCAATCTTCCCCCTTGCCAGTTGCGACCACAATTATACAGATTATATTTCTTTAAGCTTAGCACGCTGGGAATTTTTGAACAGAAAACAATAAGTTTTAAAGTTTTTATATACAGACTCAAAGACTGACGCTATACACAGAACTCAATTAAACATACACAGTTTTCACGTTGCTTACAAATAAAATACAACAGCAAATCAAATACACATATCACAACAGCGCTTGTAATAAATATAATACACAGCGGATACACACTAGACAACAAATAAACAGATTTTGTTGATGACGCAAGATCCCATAGTAATTTTTTTCCTAATATATTATTGTAAAGCATTAATAAAATAGGCTCAGTCCAAAGTGTAGGGGGTTGGCCCACTACAATAAATTATCAATGTTCCTTACAAACGTTTGCCGGTTTGCGCAATAATTTCGTACGTAGAATCTTAATCACATCCACCGGTGTCCTTTTCCTGTTTAATAGGTCTTTTGCAACGTACTAATTGCGTTTAAACAACCAAGCATAGATAGAATCCTTATTGTCCTTATAAATTCGTTTATAAAGTGGTGCCGCGTTCAAAATGTGACGACAACTGCGTCGCAATATCGATTTTCTCTTAAGAAGTATGAGTTTTGCTGCATTTTTTCTGAGATAGTATACTTCTCCTTAAATCCTGGAAGTCCTTTCGACATCATGGGACATCCGACGGTATATTTTTGAACTACAAAGTTCAGTAAAAGAATTAGTGTATAACGTACGTTCCACGAGAATTAAATCTTACATTCTAATTTGATCTCTATAATTTAGCGTAGTATATACTAAGTTTTTGGTTCGAACTGGTTGCTAATAAATTTAGGAATAGCGCTTCGTAATTTTTTACAATTAACAGAAACTTCTATTACTTTGGATATGAGTCGATGATTGTTCGCTCAGCTAAAGATAAAAGTAAACCACTCTTTAAGTTTACATTGTCACAGTGTGCTGTACGTCGCGGTCGTTTTCGACCTTTCCCCAGAATTATCATCCATATCTTAGGCCATATATACTACAATTCCTACTATGCCCTTGAACCGCCAAGTCAAGACTTCCCAGATTCACGGACTTCACCATATTCCCGTTTCCCGGATTTTGGACCTGTAAATTCTGAGCATCAGGTTCAGTATTTCGAATGTTTTTATTAAATTTTCGAAAACCCGAAACGGGTGCTCTGAATTATTTGGCCCCATAACTTTGCGGGTGGGACGAGCTTTGGTGGTCCATGAATTTGAGAGCCTAAAGTTGGCTGTCAGGAACCTGTGAGGTCTGCATTTGCTGGATCGAGAACATGGTCGGGTAGTCATGTGCATATGGCGCACGAAGTGGGTAATAATCTGGAGATTAAGCTCAAATCGATTGCAACATACTGCAAGCGATAATATGCAACACCTGAAGAGTGCCACACTGTTCAGTAGAGTCGCCCATCATCGGTTCTTGCTTAGAATAGAATTCTATCCCGCGATAATGTTAACAATGCAGCCAAAAACGTTACCTCAGCCAGCTTTGTTTTCTGGAATAAATTATCTTCGTATAACCAGTCGCCAAATATTAGCTTTTTCGTTGCAAATAGATTCAAATTTCCCACATGAGCAGGATGAGTTTGAGTGAGAACGATTTGTGATATTAAATCTGGTCGGAGATTGTGTCGGGCTAATTCTAAAATTAATAGTAAACAATGGTGATTGTGTAGCAACAAATGGTACCGCCTGTGACGCAACTATACTAAACAGTTGGGTTGTTTGCATTTTTGGTGAATTTGAACGTATGAACACTGCTCAAGCTTCCCTAGCGTTTTACTTTAGCCGATCAGAAACAAGGAATAAAAATCTTGAAGAAAATTTTTTAGTTCAAATTTTGAATTATTTCAAACGATTTTCTATTCCAACTAACAACGATGCAAAATTTGAACAAAAAGTTTGATGTGTGAATACACCTTAAACCAACATTTTGCATTTTTCGATAATACCATTACCCGAAGTTTTTATATGTAGTAACAGCGAGTGGTTTTGGTGCTGCAGAACGCTAGACATCATTAAAAGTAGACGTTTCCATTTTTCGATACTAGCTAAGGTTTTAACTATTATCATTCAATACCTGGAGTGTGGGAATCCTACTAATCCAGATATCAACATATTATGTGTGAAACGTCACTGCAACTCTCGCTCATGCAGCATCTATAGCAACCCGTCAAAGACAATAACACCAAGTTATTTTGTATGACACTTAGTTCAAAGATGTCACCGTTCAACATTGCAAATAAACGATACCTCTAACAATCGAATTGGTATCTGCCGGCAGTCCAGTGTCAACCATAATCCAGTCGTCTCGATCCTTAATCAACGTAACGCTTGTCTTCAGCCTATACGCTGAATCAGTTTCAGCGTTTCCGGCTGCGGTGACATCGTTTGACTCGTTGTCAGTAATTGCTGTTGTTTCTGCTTCTGATGACAATGCCTTAATGCGCGACCACGTTCCCTCGGAAATAATTACAAGATCAGGTGGATTGTTGGCGTGGTTGGACGTTTCTTGGGCATGATGGTGGATAGAAGCACTTTTGGTTATCGCCGCTTCTGTTGTATCCATTTCCGAAGGCGGTTGTTTTGTCATCTGAAATGTACATTTATACGTGAAATTAGAATACTTTTATAAACCTCACCACCGTTCTAAATGTAAACTGAATATGTTCATGTACTGCGCGGATTTATTGATATTTCTGCAATCCTATCCCTCTTCGGAATTACAGCGGAACTGTATTCGCAACTGTTTTTGTTAGCAAATAGCTACAATTTACAGGAGTCTGTTACATTGTTGTTCTACCTTTTTGGAGGAATGCATCTCATTATGTGCTCTTGTTAACAAGAGAAACAGACACACTATAGTATACTGATAAGATATAAAAATGCAAAGGTCATAAATAACTATTATTTTTACACTGGGATATAGTTACATTGCTACGATGGAAAACTGAGATTCCAAGAAATAGGTAAGCTTCAAGAAGTATTGCCGGATCTATGATGGAGATATATATGAAAGTCATCATGCGGGAATGAACTAAATGGACATTTTTACATAGTCAACAAATAGCATATAGATATTTATATCTAATATGGTTCATAGCCATCTAATTGAAAAAAATCTCATAGCATTGGCATTTCGTCGGCTCTATAAAAAACTTTATTTTACTAATATTCACAAATACTGAAAAAGTACTTATATTTCGTCTCAGTTGTGAACGCAGCATTGTGTGTTGAAATGGTGTAAAAAGCGGGAAAGGGAGTAATCACCGTGGGGGTCACGGGGATCAGGACTCCTCCAACCAATTTTTAGCTAGCGCTGTTCCATTTATATGTCGGACCCTTTTAACCACTTATCACGCTTGCATTGCACATTTTAGCATTAGATCATAAGATGACACGACCACTTTTCAGGTTGTTATAATTTGGTTTGGCTATCGCCCGGCAGCCGCTCATATAGCTGTTACGCTCAAATGTGCATGTATTTTGCAGCACAGAGCTAGTCTTGGCGCTTGACAATTGCGCGGAATGTTAATAGGTTCTGTGAACTACGCTAGCAAGAGTTTCGTGAAAACCATGCCACAATAAATTCGGTTCTTTTCCATTATCCCCAGCCCGAATTTGCCCAAAAATGATCAGATTCTGGAAAATTAGATATTTTTGTGATTCTCGACAATCCTCTGATCATTTAGACAAAAAAGTGAATTTTTAGAATTTGGGAACCCTTGGGAACCCAAAAATTTTTTCTTAAAAATTAGGTTTTTACTTACCATTCGACGCGATTGACAAGTTGAGTGAAATGGTGTTATTTATAACGGAATCCGATAAAAGCATCCTAAGTTATGGCCAAAAACTGTTCAATTTCTGAGCCTCTCAGCCTTCGATATTTTTGGCCATAACTAAGGATCTGGTTACTGGATCCCGCTAAAAATATCACCATTTGATTCAGCTGGTCAAGCCGCATCGAATGGGTTATAAAATGAAATTTTTTTTAAAAAAATTTTTGGGTTCCCTGGGGGGGACCCTTGGGACCCGAAAAAATCTAACATTTTAAAAATTCAATTTTTTGGTCGAAATGATCAGGGGAGGTCTGGAAGATCACAAAAATATCAAAATTTCCAGAATCTGACCATTTTCGGGCAAATGCGGGCTGGGGGATAATGGAAAAGAACCATAAATTCTATACGTTGTGGAATGACGCCGTCCATTTTTGCATTATTCGTTCCACCTTTCGGGAGGAGAAGCACAAGTTTCTTACATTTGTCCTGCCCTCAAGTTCCGTCCTGTTCCCCAACCTTCGTCCTGTTCCGCCTTCACCCTTCCTAAGTTTTATCCTATTTTTCTAACGTTTGTTTGGTCCTCCCCAACTTTGGTTCTATCCCCACAGCTTTTTTCCCAAATTGCAACAAAAAATATATTAATTTTTTGTTGTAATTTGCCTCGAATGTTGGTGGGACAGGACAAAAGTGGCAAACTGGTTCCTTTCTCTCCCCCTATAAAAAGTGATACAAATAGTTGTTCAAGGATTCATCATGAAATTTGATATTAGCAAGAGTGTATTAGGTACGAGTATGATACTTCCCTGCACTCACATGTTAGCCCGGGTTTGATGATACGGGCGTTCTCGGCCCGATTTCCACATCCCCCCAGTTTCTGGGGTAGACCGGAACCCCCCCGTTTTTTGGGGGGTAGGTTGGACCTCCCAATTTCTGGGGAATCGGTTTATAGGCAGCTGCTTATAACTCGACCCCCCAAAAATTGGGGGGTCTGACCTACCACCTAAAAACTGGGGGGGGAGGTTCGAGCTATTCTTCTCCCCCGGAAACTGGGTGATCGGGGTATCTCGACCCCAGTTTCTGGGGGGGTCAGCCCGAAAACACCCGTATCATCAAACACGGGTTTATATGTGAGTGCAGGGAAGTGTCATCCTCTTCCCTAATGCACTCTTGATATTAGTGATTGGTGCGAAAATCAGGATTGACGGCAGTATTAAAATATAAAATCGGAAGCGCTCCGCTGCGCACCGGCTGGCCATTTTTTGTAATGCGCAAAAATTGTAATAATGTGCCAAAAATACTTACAATGGCTATACAATTTCGTATTACTGATAACTATCTTACTTGCTTTTCTGAAGAACCGTGTTCTTCACTACTCGGTTCCAATGGTATAATTTCGAGCTGCTTTTGCCGCTTCGCATGTCGCATCAAGGTTTGGTCACCTTGGGTCTTCTTTTTCTGCTTACTGGCTGAGCTCTCATCAGACCCATTTTCAGATTTGGGCGGAGGCATCTCTAATTTTCGACTTGGCGACTCATCCTTAGTAGTCTCTGTGATTCGTTGTCGAGTTGTCAGTGGACGCTCTGTTGTTACTATGAACCATGAAGTCCATATACTCCAAGTTGCAGGCCACTGTTTTGGCGGCGTTTGGCTTTCCCGATCTTTCGCAGCAATCGACGGTGTAGATGTCGCAGGCTGTTGCGGGATACCAGATAGTCGGGTTGTCCTTAGGGACGAGAACGACAACTTGGCCACACCCTGTCCAGATGCGATTACTTCTGAAAATAGTAGCGGCAATTTCATGTGAGTTACGGCCGACATAAAGATTTTTCTTACATTGAGTTCAAACATACATCAGCACTGAAATATTTTGATTTTATTGCGACAGCAATAATACAATATTGCATATTAGCAAACCGGCTTCGTGCAAATTTAAACATTTTGCAATGTAAAATTATTTTATTTATATGCGATATAAACTACATGGCCTCTTTCATATTACATGCGGAGAACGGCGTTAAAAGTAGGATCTGACACGACTGACGTGTCATGTGCAATAGATTTAGCAGTCTCAAGTTCCATGAATACAGGAGCCATATTTGTACATTTGTTTAAACCTTTTCAATATATGCATGAGCGATCTTTACAATGGACCAGCCAAAGTTCGAGCCTGGGTTTCGATCTTGCAAGACTATAGCGCGCTATTAGTACACCACAGGCTATTTTGAGGCTACAACATTCACCAACGCTACCGTAGTGAGGCGTAACGCAACTTCGTCAAGTTAATACTTCGAACACTGGCACGGTTTAAGCACAAATGTGTTATTTAATTAAATTTAAGGCACTTAAGTAATTAAGAGTTTACAACGGAGTTTTGAAAAACACTGTAAGATTGTGATCATGCTTACGTAGCAGATTGAAAATATACTTTAAGTCCAATAAAAAAAGTTTACAAAATCGATTAATCCAGAGAAGAGTTATGCCTGCTAGAAGCCGTATAAAAAGGATTATTTGCACAACAATCGTATAAAAGAAACATAACATATAGAGGAAACTACGCCTGCTACACTCGTTCCGTTGAAATTAATTTGAGCACAGATAAGTTTACTGCTTTATACCAGGTCAGTGTTTACTGCCTAATGCTATCGGGAATATTAGTTATCATCCTTTGCAGGACACTTCTAGTAGTGCATTTTCCTATCCAGCGTTGCTTAAATAATGTGGTTACAACTATAATCGTAACTTTATAAGGCTCTGGGTATCTTTGTTTGTTTAGCATCAAAGATAACATGGTTTTAACTTTACCGAATAATATAGGTAACTATCGATGACTAATTATGTATAAGATCGGTAGACAAAAATTTAACTAACGTGATAGTATTTATTACCAAATATTATAATACTTCATTTGGATCTGCCATCTTAGTATTTGATGTAACTTTTGTTGTTATTGTATAGATAAAAATATCTCGATTCAGTTTACCTACACCAATTCCACTTTTTTCGTTCACACTTCAAACGTCGATATTTTAGTCAGCTGGCTTCGGCAATAAACATCACGACACGACGACGTAGGGCAAATGAATGAACCCGACAGAACTATTGTTAGATCGATCCCCAAATTACCTTTGCAATGATATTTTTAGACATTTGCGCTTATCTAACCTCATTTAAATACTCAACGAGATTAAATATTATGTTTCAGATCGTGCTGATATAATAATAAACTCCCAGTCATCGAATAGAATAGCTGATAGCCCAAAAATATATATCAATTGGTTATCACCGTGACTTTTCATAAGAAAACAAAGAATAATGTAATTTAGCATAATTAGATGCTCTTAAGGCGTGTTCACACGCTCTGCTTTTTGTTCAAATTTTTAGCTCAAAATTTGATCTCAAAATTTGTTCAAATTTTGATCAAAATATGACGGCAATTTTTAACGAAAAATTGCGATGTTTCAAAATTTGAGCTCGAACTTTTTCAAGTAATGACTCTTGTCAGTGATTGGTTAAAGGAATATCCTTGAAAAATTTGAACAGTGTTCACACATTCAAACTAACCAAAAATACAAAAAAGATGCTTTCAAACTTTGATCCAATTTTGATCAAAATTTGAGCTCAAATTTTGATGAAAATTTGAGCAAAAAGTTTGAGCGTGTGAACATGTCTTTAGGCTTAACTAATTTAGGTTTGGAAAAGTCCCTTTTACCTACGAACCAATTCAAACCATAAACAATAATTGGTTCAGCACAACGAATAACGATTTCGAGTTTATTACATTTAAGCGATCAATTGGTTCGAACCTTAAACAAGTCCGCTTTATTTATTTATTTCAAGGTGACAACTGGAGCTACAATTGGTCTTTATTTTAACTGTGAAGTTGATTCCACCCACTTTATGTCGTAACATATTTTGGACATTGATCAAGTCGGCCAATATTACCTTTAGGGACGGAAGTGTAATGAATGCCATGCGGTTCTCGATATGCTAAGCCTAAATTTTAATCTTAGCCTAAGCTAAGGTCCCTATATGAGCTATGTACTAAGCCTAAGTCGGGGGCTGCCGCACCCCCAACTCCCGCTCTAAGCTGTTTTCTAACGTAGTAACGTCTGGCCCGTAGAGCTGACATAGCCCATCAAGTCAATAGTATCCCGTAATCCCTGTAAATTATAGATGTACTGTGACCACATGCTCGACATAAATTACCACAAATTAACTAATTTTTAATTTTATTGAAATTTTAAATCAATTTTGGCGCAAAGTAGGCATTAGCTAAAATTATTCTCTAGCTTATCTATTGTTACGATAATATCAATGCTATGATTGGACAGCAATTCGGTGCGTCCATTTTGAAATTACCACAAATTAACAAATTTTAAATTTTATTGAAATTTTAAATCAATTTTGGCGCAAAGTAGGCATTTGCTTAAATTATTCTCTAGCTTATCTATCGTTACGATAATATCAATGCTATGATTGGACAGCAATTAGGTGCGTCCATTTTGAAATTATCACAAATTAACAAATTTTAAATTTTATTGAAATTTTAAATCAATTTTTGGCGCAAAGTAGGCATTTGCTTAAATTATTCTCTAGCTTATCTATCGTCACGATAATATCAATGCTATGATTGGACAGGAATTAGGTGCGTACATTTTGAAATTACCACAAATTAACAAATTTAAGTTTTATTGAAATTTTAAATCAATTTTGGCGCAAAGTAGGCATTTGTTTAAATTATTCTCTAGCTTATCTATTGTTACGATAATATCAATGCTATGATTAGACAGCAATTAGGTGCGTCCATTTTGAAATTACCACAAATTAACAAATTTTAAATTTTATTGAAATTTTAAATCAATTTTGGCGCAAAGTAGGCATTTGCTTAAATTATTCTCTAGCTTATCTATCGTTACGATAATATCAATGCTATGATTGGACAGCAATTAGGTGCGTCCATTTTGAAATTACCACAAATTAACAAATTTTAAATTTTATTGAAATTTTAAATCAATTTTTGGCGCAAAGTAGGCATTTGCTTAAATTATTCTCTAGCTTATCTATCGTTACGATAATATCAATGCTATGATTGGACAGCAATTAGGTGCGTCCATTTTGAAATTACCACAAATTAACAAATTTAAATTTTATTGAAATTTTAAATCAATTTTGGCGCAAAGTAGGCATTTGCTTAAATTATTCTCTAGCTTATCTATCGTTACGATAATATCAATGCTATGATTGGACTGCAATTAGGTGCGTCCATTTTGAAATTACCACAAATTAACAAATTTTAAATTTTATTGAAATTTTAAATCAATTTTTGGCGCAAAGTAGGCATTTGCTTAAATTATTCTCTAGCTTATCTATCGTTACGATAATATCAATGTTATGATTGGACAGCAATTAGGTGCGTCCATTTTGAAATTACCACAAATTAACAAATTTTAAATTTTATTGAAATTTTAAATCAATTTTTGGCGCAAAGTAGGCATTTGCTTAAATTATTCTCTAGCTTATCTATCGTTACGATAATATCAATGCTATGATTGGACAGCAATTAGGTGCGTCCATTTTGAAATTACCACAAATTAACAAATTTAAATTTTATTGAAATTTTAAATCAATTTTTGGCGCAAAGTAGGCATTTGCTTAAATTATTCTCTAGCTTATCTATCGTTACGATAATATCAATGCTATGATTGGACAGCTATTAGGTGCGTCCATTTTGAAATTACCACAAATTAACAAATTTTAAATTTTATTGAAATTTTAAATCAATTTTGGCGCAAAGTAGGAATTTGCTTAAATTATTCTCTGGCTTATCTATCGTTACGATAATATCAATGCTATGATTAGACAGCAATTAGGTGCGTGCATTTTGAAAATATGAACCAAGTACCGGCAAACATTTATCTTTTGTCGAGCATATAGCAGCTGCAATAGTTTCCAGTTTTGCTAAAAAATTGTCAGTTTTTACACGATATATTAGGATTTATTCTCGTGACACTAAATGCCTGTTATGGTTATATAATGTTTTAGAGTGTGAACATTTGAACTAAATCTGTTCTATTTTTTTGCCATATTACGGACGACAACACCCAAATTCGTAGTAATCTTGGATTTAAATGGGTATCGTTTAAAGGGTAAAGAAAAGCATACCAGCCCTAAAAATTGGTCAATCCGATACTATGGTTACGACCAGCGCTGTAATTTCGCGTCATAACCTGGTAACAAGATGGATAATAACAATTATAATTGTATTTAGTAAGTTCGTTAAAGAAAAGCAGTTGTTAGGTTCGTAACAGAATTCAAAGCCTTTCCTGCAAATAGTAGGCATATAGTTATGTAGCAAACGTTGAAGTGCTTGGTATATGGAAAAATTCGTAGTTATCCAATGGGCATTGCGACTCTAAGTTACGAAACTAGTATAAAATTATAATTGTATTCAGTTAGTTCGTTAAAAAAGCAGTTGTTAGGTTCGTAACAGAATTCAAAGCCTCTCCTGCAAATAGTAGGCATATAGTTATGTAGCAAACGTTGAAGTGCTTGGTATATGTAAAAAAATTCGTAGTTATCCAATGGCCATTGCGACTCTAAGTTACGAAACTAGTATAAAATTATAATTGTATTCAGTAAGTTCGTTAAAGAAACGTAGTTGTTAGGTTCGTAACAGGATTCAAAGCCTTTCCTGCAAATAGTAGGCATATAGTTATGTAGCAAACGTTGAAGTGCTTGGTATATGGAAAAATTCGTAGTTATCCAATGGGCATTGCGACTCTAAGTTACGAAACTAGTATAAAATTATAATTGTATTCAGTAAGTTCGTTAAGGAAAAGTAGTTGTTAGGTTCGTAACAGAATTCAAAGCCTTTCCTGCAAATAGTAGGCATATAGTTATGTAGCAAACGTTGAAGTGCTTGGTATATGGAAAAATTCGTAGTTATCCAATGGGCATTGCGACTCTAAGTTACGAACTTAACAACTGCTTTTGTTTAACGAACTTACTGAATACAATTATAATTTTATACTAGGTTCATAACAGAATTCAAAGCCTTTCCTGCAAATAGTAGGCATATAGTTATGTAGCAAACGTTGAAGTGCTTGGTATATGGAAAAATTCGTAATTATCCAATGGGCATTGCGACTCTAAGTTACGAAACTAGTATAAAATTATAATTGTATTCAGTAAGTTCGTTAAAGAAAAGCAGTTGTTAGGTTCGTAACAGAATTCAAAGCCTTTCCTGCAAATAGTAGGCATATAGTTATGTAGCAAACGTTGAAGTGCTTGGTATATGGAAAAATTCATAGTTATCCAATGGGCATTGCGACTCTAAGTTACGAAACTAGTATAAAATTATAATTGTATTCAGTAAGTTCGTTAAAGAAAAGCAGTTGTTAGGTTCGTAACAGAATTCAAAGCCTTTCCTGCAAATAGTAGGCATATAGTTATGTAGCAAACGTTGAAGTGCTTGGTATATGGAAAAATTCATAGTTATCCAATGGGCATTGCGACTCTAAGTTACGAAACTAGTATAAAATTATAATTGTATTCAGTAAGTTCGTTAAAGAAAAGCAGTTGTTAGGTTCGTAACAGAATTCAAAGCCTTTCCTGCAAATAGGAGGCATATAGTTATGTAGCAAACGTTGAAGTGCTTGGTATATGTAAAAATTCGCAGTTTTGTCACTCTAAGTTACGATGATAGTATAAAATTATACGCAATAATTAAAGGCTGTAATTACATTCTGTGTATGTAAATCCAGCGGTGGAAACTAAATTAGGAATTTTAAATTGAAACAAATTTGAAACTAAAATACTTTTTGTCGACAACGGATCGGCGCAACAAATATAGATCCCGTGTTGACGACTGCGATCGCACGCATATCCTTGTGGACAGGATGCTTCTTCAAATGGATCACACGATAGGTATTTGAGATCGAAATCTTTTGTAGTCGGATCTTGGACAAACGGTTCCACGCCGAATGGACACACTAAAACATGTTAGTGACACGTATGTATGGTTTATAATTGTATTTACAATCAATTCCATCAAAATCCACATAATAGATAAATATTGATTATAGAAAATAGAAGAATATTTAAACTGCAATTTGTGAAAGTTCAATGTTTTGTTCAGGTCATGCCTGCCTTGTTTGTGAAATTATCGTGTATAAATAACAATTTTCTCCGACCCTGGTGTCAGAATTATGGTTAGTTTAGGATCCAAGAAGCTATATATCATCAACTACACATTTCAGCATAGAAGTGACGAAATTGAAAAACAAATTAGCAGTTACTATTTTTCTTCAAGCCCAGTATTTGTAAAATTCGATCGAGTACACTTTCTTCAAACATCGACAACGTTGGATTGTTCGTTGCAGCAGCGACTGCCGACGGAGGTGCGTTGTTTTGAATGAAAGATGAGACTGGCGCTGGCCGAAAATTCCAGCTTCCTAAAAACATAGCAAAGGACGATATAATATAAAAAGCGTAACAATAACATGACATAAAAATACAATACATAATAGCATAATAATATATGTATAATAAAACAAAAACACAATGTTAAAACAGGAGCAGCGCAGAGAGCATAATTTCCTGATATAGCGGTCAACTGTGAAATAATCTTGTTTGACCTATCACTGTGGTACCCTAGTCCAACATTAGGTTAGTAGATTTTCGGCACCCTTATTATTGGCACCATAGTAGTAGTATTGATTGTAGTTGCATTGATAGCTTTGTTTCTGCGCAATTATAGCGATTTCCCCCTAAAAGTGTAAAAAATCTACGGTGGATATATCTATGAATCAAAATATGTGGTTTTCTGGTATTTTAAGTTAGAACATATAACACAGATGCACCGCTTATTAAAAAAACCAGTAAGAGAAGGCTAAAATTTTGTTGTAGTAGCATTTTTGTCACAGCAGGCGGTTGTCACACAATGAGTCAATATTTATAATTGCATCGAAAAAACATAAATTTTCAAAAGTTTGGTTAAAGATACGTTCACACGTTCACACATTTTGATCAGATTTTGAGCTCAAAATTTGATTGAAATTTGTGTTTGAAAACTCAGGAAAATCCACATGCAATCTAAAATCAAATTTTTGATATTTTTCGAATAGTAACAACCGTGCATAGTAATTTCTCAATGAAAGGCATTTAGATGTAAGGATGTGCAGCTTACTCGTCAAACTAGTGCTACCGTGCTCGTTTCCACTAGTAACAACCGTGCATACATATCTCTCAATTAAAGGCATTTAGATGTAAGGATGTGCAGCTTACTCGTCAAACTAGTGCTATCGTACTCGTTACCACTAGTAACAACCGTGCATACATATCTCTCAATTAAAGGCATTTAGATGTAAGGATGTGCAGCTTACTATCAAACTAGTGCTATCGTACTCGTTTCCACAAGTAACAACCGTGCATACAAATTTCTCAATGAAAGGTAAACCATGCCGCAACTATTAATCACTTGACTTACCTTGAACAACAGCAATTAATACTTGCAGTATCGCTGTAATCAAAACACCGTTCATTGCTAGCTTGATTTAATATTATGATCTTATAAAACTAAAGTAATAAGCTTGGTATTGAGTTCATAAACAGTGAGAATTACACCCAATGTTGAAACAACTTTTACAGTGTGATCAATTGAAACATGATATCGTTACTAGCGGATATGTGCAAGTCACTGCGATCAACCTTATCTAAAACATGATATAAATTATTTTCGCTTTGACTAACTCGAAAGCTTTTGCTTATCATATGTCTTATTTAATTAAACTATTCTTTAGCATAACTAGCAAAACGCTGAACCTCTTTACGACTAATTGTTCAATTTCTTCGTTCACTATATGGATAGGTTAAAATCATCTATGCTCAAGCTCCGATTTCTCGGGGAATATTGGAGGTTGACGTGTTCGGCTCTTGCGGCGCCGCCTTAGGGTGGGGCATTCTGGGGACCAACCAGAAGTTATCCGCGCAGGGAATAATCACCCTACACTCCTATGAGCCGGTATGGATAAAACTGCTTCTACTCAACAAGTGTTTTTGCAAAATTTGTCCTCTGAATCAAAATAATGTGGTGCATAGCTGGATCCAAATGCTGCAACTTACTTAAATCAGCATAAGCGTGAATCTCACAGTAGTGCTTGCGGAATACAGATAGCGGATAAAAAATGACCAGGCAAGAATCCTTAAATCAAGTTTTTTTACAAAATTTGTCCTCTGAATCGAAAAACGTGGTGCATAGCTGGCTCCAAATCGCTGAGCTTACCTAAATCAGCATAAGCGTGAAGCTCACAGTAATGCTTGCGGAATACAGAAAGCGGATAAAAAGTTGAGCAGGCGAGAATTTTAATGACAAGTTTTTTTTACAAAATTTGTCCTCTGAATCGTAAAATGTGGTGCACAGCTAACTTTCTAAATCGCTGCAACTTACTTAAATCAGCATAAGCGTGAACCACACAGTAGAGCTTGCGGTTTGTCGCAGTCATTTTTGCTCTTACCGGTTTCAGGTTTTCGACCCACTAAATCGTTGAGTAAAAAGTAGTTCGAAAACCTGGGCACGGTTTGAAAAGTGGGTCGAACATCTCGGCCGGGTCTGAAAAAGTGGGTTGAAAATCTGGGAGTTCTGAACATAGTTGTTCAAAAAGATGGGTAGAGTATAAGTCTGTGGTTCGAAAATCTAGAGGGGTCTGAATGTTGTGGTCCAAGAACATAGGTGGGCCAGGTCATGGTTTCGACCAATGGTCGAAAACCGGGGAGAAGAACTGCGAGGAGGTTGTAAAGGCGAAAACGTAAAGCTGCGATAATATAGAAAAGCTGAAGAGTATCACATTGTACAACAGAATAGACCATCATCGACTCTGCCTATTATTTACTATAGCTTCCTTACATATATTGCTTTCTATGATCTAAATCGTTGCTGTATCTGAAACAATACGCACCAGCTGGTATTGTTTAAGTAGACAGACAAAGATTGATGGTTAAAAGTTAATATAATTAAATTCTTGACACACAGCTCAATTCATGGTGTTTCAGAAATAGTGTCACATAATATTCCAAAGAACTTAGGTACTGGAAAACATTGAAAATTTAACAGTACCGGCGAAGCATCTAGCATATAGCAAGACGAATGAATGATATACTTTCACACGTATATTCCATCGTGATAGAGTCGTTGACTGCTTCCCTATCCTCAAGACGATAATGAGAAGAACATTATCTCAGCGTTAAATGAAACAGTTGAGTTTGGCACAAGTCACATGTCATTAATCTGCGACAAACTCCTGAATGATGGTTGGGCCACAACGTCAAAGACCAAAAACTGAGGGTTCTTTTCCATTATCCCACCCCAGCCCGCATTTGCCCAAAAATGTTGAGATTCTGGAAATTTTGGTATTTTTGTGATCCTCGTGACATCCGCTGGTCATTTCTACCAAAAATTGAATTTTTAAAATTTTAGATTTATTCGATTTTTTCGGGTCCCAACGGTCCCCTCGGAAACCCAAAAATTTTACCCACCATTCGACGCGGCTTGACGAGCTGGGTTTAATGGTGTTATTTTACCTGGTTCCGATAAAAACATCCTAAGTTATGGCCGAAAGTGTTCAATTGCTAAGCCTCTCAGCCTTTGATAGTTTTACGCTAAAAATATCACCGTTCGATTAAGTTAGTCGAGCCGCGTCTAATGGTGGCTAAAAATCTAATTTTTCTTAAAAAATTAATTATTAAATAGAAGAATGGGGGACCCTTGGGATCCGAAAAAATTAAAATTTTAAAAATTCAATTTTTTGGTCTAAATGATCACGGGAGGTCATGAGGATCACAAATATAGCAAAATTTCCAGAATATGGCCATGTTTAGGCAAATGCGGGCTGGGCTATAATGGAAAAGAACCAAACTGATATCCCATTTCTTGGAATGTAAATATCGTACGTATGCGGACTGACACTTCCCATTCTTATCGCTCTATATGTAGGTACCCTAGGCACAGGTTGACGTTTATTTGTAATAAATCCAATGCTAGCTTTTGCAATTTTAGATTCCTGAGATTTCGGATGACTGACTATTATTATACCCACTGATGACTGACATTACGTAAGCGAATATTTTGGAAATTAGAAGAAGTTTATTAGCGAATAAATTGTAAAATATGAAATTGACACAAAGAATTTATATTAGTATAAATAATAAACAATATTAACTTATTTACTTCACAAATGCAAGAGAGAATATTGCCGCTTCCTCAACGGAAACATTAACAGAGTGTCACCATCTGAACGAATCGCGTTTGTCTTTCAACGAATATTGCTGTTACTCTTTTGTCGAGTGTATTGTTTAAATAATCTGACAACGAAAAAAAAGTACGTTTATCGATGTTGTTGACATTCAACACATATATACAATACGCTACTGGTACGCACTCAGAACAGATTCAACGCTTTTCACTATAGTAAGTTCATTAAATAGTTTCATTAAATGGCATATGAAGGCGCAGGAAAGTAATAAGTAGTTGTTCCCATGGCATAAATTAATGCAACACATGATGGCGTAATGCAATTCCAATCAATACAACGTAGCATAATCTGAAATAACAATGACTTCATAACGAAAATCATGGTGATGTAATGCACCTGACGACGCTATGACACACTTCTAGCTACGCTCATAGGGCCACAGTGGAACTCACGGAGTCATGGAACACTAGTAACAGTAATGACTCAGTCATATAACACAGAACTCAATGCGGTGACACCGAACTCTTGTCGCTATTTATAATTAATTGAGTGTTTAATAGCACAACTGATGACCCAAAGTGGCCTTGATGAACCCTTGAAGGAAAATCTAACAGCCATGTTACTGCGCAATATACGCTGTAGCGGCGCTCGTTTTTTGCGTCATTTAACCCACTTCTAGTTGGAGATGTATCCCAACTTTTGCTCTCTCACATTTCGTGCTGTCACCCCCCATCTTTCCCCAAGGCAAAGTTGTGTTCCAAATTTGCAAAAAGAAAAGTAAAAAAGTCATTTATTTTTTTCAAATTAAAAATAAAAGTTGAGAGACAATAGAGCAAAAATGAGAAACTTGTTCTCTTCTAAAAGTAAACCAAATTAGGCAAAAATTAATCGAGTCATTATACAGCGTATATAATTCGCACCAAATTGGTAGCTAAGGGTGTGTACGACACTGTCAAGAAAAAATGTAGTAGCTAGTGGTGTGTCGTACACCCTCGGCCATTGATTTACAGTATGGATGACACCCAGACTGTCTATACGGTAGGGTCGCGACGACAGGGGGTCAAAAGTTCCAAACAGAGGGGACATTATAACGTGAACGCCGCATAAAGCAGTGTGACATGAGTGTCACACTATTGTTCTAGGGTACATCCTGGAATTCTTATACGGCACCATATGCAGCTAACTGAACTGTAACGAAATTAAGTGAGCTATAGAGACAACTTATAGTTCCTCAACTTATCTTTAGATCCAACAACACAATAACTCTGTTCTTGGCTCCACGATGCAACTTATGGCGCTATAACGACACGATACCATACTGCAACTCATCCCAC
>JASANE010030465.1:0-21872 GCA_030248225.1 Trileptium ribeirensis | reverse complement strand
AGCCATCATTTTAAATGTGGATCTATCGTATTCAAATATACTTTAATATCTAACCTAATACCACGGGGAATCAGAAGCACTTCGGCTGAATTTCTCAGTCACACGAATCCGAACTCGACCTTTTTAAGAAAATTCCAGACGACACTTGGTGTAGCAATTCGTAGGGCAAAATAGAGGATGTCCTATGGCGGACGGAAGGGTCAACTCAACACGAACGTCTCACTAGCGAATATCAACTATATAATTTTAGGGGTAGACAACTACATATAGATAAGGCGTACCTATTCTGTCTTTGGAGAAAATAATCCTCCAGCCTAACACTCCGCCGAATACTTACATCAGCCGGGAGAAATACCCGAATGCAAGGGTACTCTCTCGTAATCATAATACTTGCCCGTAATATTTCTCTCTCGTTAGCATACAAGGGTACTCTTGATTTCCACTCCACTACGTCCCAGTTGAGTCGACGATCCATACATGAAAACAACAAAATAAAAATAAGCAACGGACCCAGTCAGTAGAATTGACCGAACTCTGCGTTGCCGAAGTCAAACTAATTCAACTTTTCAGAGTGCTGGGCCTAAACTCGATATTTCCGGCCTATGTTTTGTATACAACTTTAATCATCGTCCAATGACAGGCGATGCTTCTATAACGAAATCTTCTACGAACTTTTGAATTCAAATGAAGGAGCCAATGACTACTTTAGTGGCTGATCGCGCATCATCGTACTACCGTAAACTAACAGCAACTCGATTCCAAAGAAAAGTGCCAAGACAAAAGAACGTCTCGCACCTGCAACTTTTGGTCGAGGTTAAAAATCTAACCTGATATTTTCAAATGAATCCCTATTGTTGAGGAGGTAATAACTGTCTGGATTTTATAATTTTCCGGAGCAAAAGTGAAACTTTTCTTGCTACCCTTACACGAACAAAGAGTACAATGAAACTTAATAGCGTTCTGTAGTTTATGGTATATCTAGCAACATATACGGTTCCCGTAGGAGACGTTTCATCAAAGACAATAAAAGATCGTAAGATTAGCATCTCACTAATGACAGCAGACTCCCTCCGTCGATTGGTATTTAGCAAACATTTAGCGTGGCTCACTCATAGGAACAAAGAGTTGCAAAGCAGGATTTTCGGGTTCATCCAAGAAGACAACGGTTATACATTAAAATTAATTTAGTGCCACAATTATCTACTACATGTATATCAATATTGGAATAACTCAAAGTTAGCATAAGTAACGACTGGTTTTACTGAGTAGTAAACTTTGACTTGATGTTACCTAAGAAGTTCTCAACCAGTTTGTTCAGCGAGGACTTGTGGGAAAGGCCTTGAAAGTTTGTGCTGAAAAGTACTTCGGGTGCTCCCGGTGTTCTTTCAACAGTTAGGAACCATCGAGCCCGGTACCCGTGCTACGAATACTCGGAAACGATTGTTTTCACAATTTTGTTGTTTTCAGCTCCTCGCTTAACCATTGTTCTATATATAATTTCTTAACCATTATGCGTTACGCCTCTTACAACCTACACCAGTAAATGCAATATTATAAAGTAAAAGGCTAAAAAAGCACGCACAGCTAAAATAAAGCGCGTCCTGCTTAGCTTGTATTTCGGTATCAACGCAATTAAACAAGGTATAATGGTTGTAAGACCTCAGATAAGCTGAGAAATACACAATTAGGGATCATCCTTTCTTTATGTCTTTATAAAACACGCTGTTTATTTTGTTGCACATGTGTATAATATATATGTTACCTGTTGCAAACTCCATATTTTTACCAGGCAGCTGTTTATTTTGCTATGGAGTTTATTATACATAATCGTGGAGGCAAATTTGGTCGTCGAATTTTGCTATAGCGATTACTGTTAATGTCATTTCAATAATTGTTGACGGATGCTGAGGGCAAGCCAAAATTTATTTTGTGACATGACCTGAACATACCCTACGACATCTCTAGGGAGTAACTCACAAATAAGGAGAGATTCCGTCCGTGGATAGACAAGTATATATACCAGTGAAAAACCCGAACAGAAACTTGCCCTAACGGGTACTAATGTAACCTTAAGGTTCTATACGACTGTAAATAATCATTTTCTACAAGCCTACCCTTGTGTCCACGATTAGGCAGTTGTAATGTGATATTGTACTTGTGGGAGTTTAGTGAGGCTCAGGAAGGTAATAAAGCCTTCGACGAATCCTTTCTTTAAATATATATCCACGGTTATTTTTGGTATGCATTTTCGCGATTAGTCTATATGTTAAACATGCCTTATACACTCCGTTTCGTTGAAAACTGTAACATATTGACTGCAAACGCCACGCATTGTTCGTAGAATACACAATAATTTTGCTCCCTTTCTTCTTGCCGCGAGATACTAGAAATACGGTTGTTTTTTCATTAAGTAAGAATCCAGGAAAAATTTGTTTCTCCTGTTCTGAAGATAAATTTAGTGAAGGTACTACTTTTTGGACAGCTTTCTCACTGAATCAAACAACTGCACATTATGCAATTGCAATTTAGTGCAATAAAGAATGTGGCGCTACCGATTTTGTAGCAATAAGCATTATGATTGCCACAAATTCTGTAGGTATAAACATGACAGTAGGAGGCACAATGTGCAGTGAGTGCACACATTTATCTGTGAACGCTGCATAAGCATCCATCTGAAATTGTTTTTTAATATAAGTTAAGATGAACAATTTTTTGTAGACTCCGACTTTGCATTTTACATGACAAATTTTGCTTTGTCTAGTTGTATAAGTGAAAAAATGATGCTGTATATATAAAAACGCATGTTTGGACCACAACTGGAGCGAAGAAAGTAAAAAGTTTTAAACAAAATATCCTAAACGGAATTCTGGTTTCGGTATGATTTGTCAAGTGCTCAAAAGTCACCATAACACATTTTCGTCTTCTAGTCTCTGACATATATCTGGCTTCTCCACAAAACTAAAATTTTTCATGGGCTTTCGAGCTGGCGAGCCCCCAGCTCCCACTTGCGGAAACCAAAAATACATGGGGTATTTTCCCCAAGTTAGTTGGTGGATAACCGTGTCCCTAAGTCAACTAGTGATATTATAACAGCATTTTAACGTTTTTGCTGCTTTTACAGCATATATATCGTTGTATTTTGTTGTATATTTCTTATTTATCTACTGAAAATGGCCATTTCTACAGACCGCACTTCATAATACTTAGGATTTTGACATAAATGGTTGAGATATAAGCAGCAGTATTGAGTTTTGTTAGGATGGTCATTTCTGATCTCACGTCAAAATACCTGGGGTGCTAGGATGATGGAGCTGCGTGGAAGCCAATATTTACCTGAGAGTCCCTATCTTGCGGGAGTCGACGAAACCCTAAGGCAGCTCAAAATCATGGGGACATCCTCATCTGTGGAGAATTCTGTATATGTTAGTAAGCTATAGTTAACATTAATGTATGCTAACTCTTACACAAAAGTCACCGGATATGGGGTTATATTAAATAATGCATACATCACAATACAGACAAAATTATAAATATTTGACTATTTACAAGTTAATTTTTTAAACTGTCGACTGAGTGTTCTTGCACGTACCGTTTCAAGGAGTGTCGTTTACCAGAGCCGTTGTAGCAAACAATTTTCAAAAGAGTGAAATAATGAAATGAGAAATATACCAGTTGCTCAGAATAGAAACGTAGTGTTGCAATGACACTACCAATAGTTGGGTACATTAGGTACACGTTCTTTTAATATAATATGTTATATTTTATTAATACAAAATTCATGTTTTAATGTTCCCGCCATTTGGAACTTTAGTAGGCCAGGAACACAGTTCAAGCAGGGTGCGCCCAGGTTTTAAATTTGATAAAATGTAATTAACAGTTTAGGCTGAAAGTTACATGGTTCTGAAATATTAATATAAGTTTACCTGCATTTTTATGGAGAATATTGCATGTGTATGTGTGATGATATAAAGGACATAACGGTACTGACATAGCTTCATATGCGAACTTACGTAAAAATTACATATTTCAAGATTAACTTGTAGA
This sequence comes from Trileptium ribeirensis, assembly GCA_030248225.1. Taxonomy (NCBI): domain Eukaryota; kingdom Metazoa; phylum Nematoda; class Enoplea; order Enoplida; family Thoracostomopsidae; genus Trileptium; species Trileptium ribeirensis. Next base: position 17,828 of record JASANE010030465.1, on the reverse strand, counting down.
AATGAATTGTTCAAATTTTCAAATCCAAGGTTATTATAGTAAGGTTGTATACCATGTGAGCAAATGGTAGACGGTGTATATGACAAATTGTGGAAGCCGGCATACCATGGGTTGAAATAGATTGCGTGATACTGTCCAGAAAACATTTTAGTTTTCGTAATATAGATTTTATGTTTGGAATATCGTCTGTCATGTATTGTTTTGGCTACTGCAGGTAAAAACTTCCAAACAGTAGTGACAATCTAGCGTGAACGCTTCATTATACTGCATCATTTCTTTGCTATCATACATTATTCTATATTTGCCTAAAATGCTGCGATTTATTTTATATTTTACAATTATCGGTAAGTGTTTTTGTAACCTACAGCTTATAACTAGGGTTTTGTAAAAATCAAAGAATTTTTTTGCTGATGAATGAATCATGAACTGCATACGCTAAAGGCCATATATATAATGAAAAACTAGGCGGACTCCACTTTATTCGTCAACGCCGGCTACGGCAAGCAAATGATGCCGCTCATCGTTGGTCTTAAGAGACGACTTACCAAGTATACGCGTTATAGCATAGTTACCATATGACATAACTACTTCAAGTCTAGGGACGCAGAAGCATATAGATACACGAGAGATGCACGTAAATAAATGACCTGGGACTCGTGTTACAATTCAACAAGTAAAAACTCAATTATATTTTGAAAATTTCCGTCAAGAACAAAAGAGCTAGGACCACTATCCCACTAGGATTAATGACTCCTGCTACAAGTTGCACATTTAATAGAAACATTCACTTGATGTACTGTAGAGACATTTGGTTAAACATATCTTGTTATATTGCTGAATTTTGTTTTATCAGCTGAATAATAAACACATCATGAATAAACATAGGAGTATTTACAATAACTACCTTGCATGCACACAATTAGACGACTTGTTCACATGCAATGTCAGTAACAATGATACCAGTGCAGCTTTCTCAGGGCATTGCGCTCAATCAACGAATCCGTACCACGTTTTCAACAAATTAGCTTTATGAATGTTCAGCGGGCCTCGTTGGGCAAAACTTGTTGTCGATTATTCACTAGTTCTCAAAGAAGCTGATCTAATTAATGCTGAGTTAAATGTAGATTTATATACTGATTAAAGTTACAGAAGGCGCCTGTTGAATGTACCGATTCGTCAGACGGAAGGAAAAGGAATCTGACTGAATATGTATGTATAACATAATTCCCGAAATTCAAAGCAATGAAAAATAAAATCCCCACAATAGCTTGGAAAAAACGGTTGATGGCCTGTATCTCAGGATACGAATAACAGACTAACACGATACATAATGTATACACAAATAAATAGTGTTTTATTGGTTATGCAGGGTATCCCACCTAAGTGCCCAGATTTACCAATTTGTTTTGCCAATAAAAGCACCAATTCCAAAGGAATTAACCGATTTTTATTGGTCCTTCGGATTACTATTTAGTTTGAGTTTATACGAATTTTATTAAAATCGTATAGCGTGTGGGAGTCACTAAAACCGGGGCACCATGGTCTGCAATATATTCTTTCCGAGAAATGCGGAAATGTCCATTGCATGGAACATTTGCGCTTGGCACCCTAACAAAAATAAGAACAATGTCAAAGAACACGATATTCAGTAAATAGCCTACCGTTTCAGTAGACTTTATTGCTCGCTTCAATCCTGCAGCTCAACGTGACTGCCTGCATTTTCAAACACAAGCTCCCGCCGTTCTGGATACTACAAAATGACTATATTGAGCATCTACAAGGTAGCTCCGTCGAAAGGTTCCATAATTCTGGACTTAAATTCAGTAATGTTAGCAGGCTTTGTTGCAGATACCTTCGACTTTATAAATGCTTATGAGAAAAAGACGCATAAGAGGACAAGTCCGGAGAAAGCCCAAATTCGGTTCTGAATTTACGCTGAACCATTACAACGCTCATGATCCATTCAACAGTTAGCGCGATGCTCCACTGAATAGGCGGTATCTATTAAAAATTGTTACTATTAGGAGTATTGCGTAATAAATACAGCCTGAAATTGAAAGTAAGCCTGAAAAAATATAAGAGCACATTTAAATAGTGTGTAATCCAATCTGGCAACGTGAAAATTAGGGATATTGAATTTGGGCTACTGTAGCAGGGAATGCGCTGAAGATGTTTTAGCCAAATCATGGCAAACTAAATCCTAATACTTCTGCTTGGTAAGGTTAGCATTTGGTTAAAAGCCGTTGGATTATAACAAAGTTATTCAAAAACATCGGGCCACTAGGCTGGACACCCTGTATATAAAACACTTTCTCGAGATTGAGAGGTAACAAGTTACGTACCTAATATCTGATGGCCCACCCCTGCATCCTACGTGGCTGATTAAGCCATTGCTAAAGCGTAAAAGTAAAAAATTGCTAAGCTTTTTAGTCCAGCGGAAAATGATCCAAATTGAACATATTAATTCGAATTTTAAAAAGGCACGTGCCAAAATTGAATGGTTTCGGTCCAAAATATATTGATTCGACGTATATACTTCTTGTCTCGTGGCCGTGATTACAACTGAAGTAATGATACAGTTACGGTATGAAGTATGAACACATAAAACCTTCAGCCACATGAATTTGAATTATATTAATATTAGTTTACCCTTGCCAGGTTCTGGTATTATTAAATTTCAAAATGATTTGAGTCTGAAAAGATGGTGCTGCTTAAGCCGTTGTTGCAAACGGAGACAAATTCTCCAATGAATAAACCCGTTTATAAGGCTATTCTTGAAAAATCCAATAATAAAAAACTAAAGATATTTAAGACTTATAGTTGAACTATTGAAATCTGAATCAGATTAATAATAGATTATCCCATGCCAACTTCTTGCAAAAAACAGTATTGTTAAATTTCAAAATGGTTTTCGACTGAAAAAGTGGTGTTGTTTGTGCCGTTATCGCAAAAGGAGGCAAACAGTCAAATCCATAAACCCGTTGGCCCATGAAAACTTCAGGGGCCGAAGTATAATGCATGCCATGCCGTTCTCGATAAGCTAAACCTAAGCCTTAGCCTAAGCTAAGTTCCTTATATGAGATATACACTTAGCCTAAGCCTAACTAGGGGGCTGCCGCCTCCCGAACCCCGCTCTAAGCTGTTCTTTTTTCTAACGTTCGGCTCCTAAAGTTGACATGGGCCAACCCGTTAATATGACGATTCTTGGAAAATCCAGTAATAAAAAAACTAAAGATATTTATTAAGACTTATCGGTGATTCTTTAATGCTATGAGACGTTCTATATGATAGCTGCCGTTCTCGTTGATCGTTATGCGATATGGACAATATTGGCATAAATTCAACTTTTATAGAGTAAAAATAACGACGTCTAACAAAACATCATAGCACATATCAAATCAATCCAAACACTATAGCGTTATTGTATCCAGACGTATTTGTGCAGTATAACCTCAATTTTTACCATTTTGTTGTTTTTAACTGCCATTTCAGATGATAAAAACAAGACAAGTGGATTGACAACCATCCTGATTTCCAAGTTAAAATAAATTTGCTGATTCACAAAATAATGCGCCCATCTAGTCGAAAATTTTTGTTACATACGACATGTCGTAGTAACCAATGTTACATGCGACTTACGACATTCGTTTATAACCAGTGTTACATAAGACATGTCGTATGTAACCAGTGTTGCATACGACATGTCGTACGTAACCAGTGTTACATACGACATGTCGTATGTAACACTGGTACATAGAACGCTACGAAATGAGCCTAATACTGGCAGTATATTTTGATAGCTTATAGAGATATGTACGATAGTTTTGGCATGCTTCCGGTCCAATGGGTCTTTTTAAAAACTGTTTGTTAGTGGTGCCCTCCAATTTGAAACTGGCCCCTCTCCAGTTTAATGTTGGTGCCCCTTCCTGTTAGATGTTGGTGCACCCTCCAGTTTGATATGCGTGCCCCTCTCCAGTTTGATATTGGCGCCCTCCAGTTTGTTATTGGTGCCCACTCCGGTTTGACGTTGATGTTTCCTCCAGTTTGATATTGGTGCCCCCTCGAATTTGATATTGGCGCCCCCTCCAGTTTGATATTGGTGTTCCCTTCCAGTTTGATACTGGTGCCCTCCTCCAGTTTGATAGTGGTGCCCTCCTCCAGTTCCATATTGATGTTTCCTCCAGTTTGATATTGGTGCCCCCTCCAATTTGATATTGGCGCCCCCTCCAGTTTGATATTGGTGTTCTCTTCTAGTTTGATACTGGTGCCCTCCTCCAGTTTGATAGTGGTGCCCTCCTCCAGTTTAATAGTGGTGCCCTTCTCCAGGTTGGTTGATATTGGCTCCCGCCTTCAGTATGATATTGGTGGGGCCGTCTCTAGTTTGGTAATGGTGCCCTCTAGTTAGATATTGGTGCCCCCTCCAGTTTAATATTGATGTTTCTTCCAGTTTGATATTGGCGCCCCCTCCAATTTGATATTGGTGCCCCTCCAGTTTGATGTTGTGCCCCTCTCAAGTTTGATATTAGTGTCCCCTCCAGCTTCACGTTGGGCCCCCTACAGCTTGATATTAGTGCCCCCTCAGTTTGACGTTGGAGCCCTTCCAGTTTCAAATTGGTGCCCTCTCCAGTCTGATTTTGGTGTTCCGTTCCAGTTTGATACTGGTGCAGTCCTCCAGTTTGATAGTGGTGCCCTTCTCCAGGTTCATATTGGCTCCCGCCTTCAGTATGATATTGGTGCCGCCTTTAGTTTGGTAATGGCGCCCTCCAGTTAGATATTGGTGCCCCCTCCAGTTTGATATTGCTGACCCCTCCAGTTCGATATTGATGTCTCCTCCAATTTGATATTGGTGCTTCTCCAGCTTGATATTAGTGTCCCCCACTAGTTTGATATTGGTGCCCCACCGTCCATTGTCGACATGTCGTATGTAACAAACATTTTCGAGTAGATGGTCGCATTATTCTGTGTGTGAATCAGCAAAATCTAAAATAAACACAGAAATATAAATTAAATGCATTTAAAAATAAGGGACCTGTGAGAAATAGTTTTTGGTGTTAACGATATAACTGTTTTGACGTAAATAAGTAATGCCGCTTTCCTTTATATCGCTAATTAATAAATCGTTCAACCAGAACTAAATCGGAAAACCAAACGTCAAGCATGAAATGCTTTAGAAAACAAAGCGACTTTTTGGTAATATTTTTCCAAGAAAATTTTAGGCACGAGTTCCTGCAAGAAAATTAAAGTTTCTGGAACCAAAAAAACTTGATTCATCCATTAGATGTATTTATGGGTTTAGCTTGTACTTTAATAAACAGACAGCATTTCAGGATTTTATTTGTCTACCCTACTTTTGGTCGGACATATACCCGTATTATTGCGAATGGAAACTCATGATTTAATATTTCCTATTTCATTTCCTCACAATTGCTTGCTACCTTTCCCTTAATCTCCAATGTTGTTGGATAAGCGACAGCGCATAATGCGATGCCCGATATTACCTAGGTTATGTCGAGTGGGGTATCATTGCACCAGCGTTCCTATTTACTCGCTTTGGAAGGTTACAAAGCGCCCAACTAACGGCTCCTAGATCATATGTGTCAAAGGACCATCGCTTGGGAGCTAGAGGGTCGGCGTGGAGGATATCGTGGGAAAGAAAGCGGAGTAGAGGGAGTAAATTTTTGAAATTTTCAGCAAGTTCAAATTTTTTCAACTTTGCTAAAATTCCAAAGTTACAAAGCAAACCGGATTCGATTCGCCAATAACGCTTGAGATTGCAAACATTGTATGATACAATAACTAATTCGAGTAAGAGTTAACATGTTTACGAACACTTCTGTATATAAGTCCATTGCATTTGGAGGGAATTTTACCTTTATTGTAAAATAAATAAATATCATGGCTTCAGACATAAAGAGTAGAACATAAGCTCGTATTCAGAGGCCGTAGTTTACAATGATAAATTCAGAAAATATTATATACTAGCATTTATACATTATAATTATCATTTCAGTTGTGGCAGGACAACGAAATAACGCCGCATTTGCTCAAGTACAGAAATTATCACTTAAGTTTTGCCAGAATCTGCCCGATGCTTATAAATTCACAGCGTTGCCGAACAACTATGGTGTTCGATCACAGACGGCAATTGGCCTCGCAGTTAACTATTACATTAATATGACACGGACAAGACGAGCTTTGGACGATCTAAGTTCGGCTGAACATCTTGCAGCGTTCCAGTCAAATCTCAACAATTTGCTCAATAAAAATGGACAGTGCGAACTCGATTTTCGCCGCTTCCTATGTTCTCATCATTTACCGCTATGCCGTCAGCCAGACTGCTATGACATTATCCAAGTTCCCTGTCATAGTTTATGTCTTGCTGCTCGCTATCAGTGTGAACCCCATTTACATAAAATGCGGCAGCAATGGCCAGGAGAATTTAACTGCGACTATTATCCATGGAACAAACGATGCCTACTGCCGTTACGACCTGCTCCAAAAGACTACGTTGCTAATAATAGCCTGAATGCGCCAATCGATTTGACGCTCGGAAATGTTCCATCAGACATTGCCGAATATTGGTACGACGTAAATCGAGTACAGGGTGTTAAAATCAAAACAACACCAAGCCGAAATTTTCCGCAACTTGATAACGAACAAAATGACCAGATTGTTAACGCTTCAATTGGAAATGTATCGGCTGAGACGCGCTTCGAAAATGCACCCACTTTTGGCATTACTAACACGAGTGACGTTCTAGATGAAAAAGCTACTTCAGCATCCCAAGAAGCTGATTCGCCGGAAATGGCTAAACGTATATTTACTTTTTTCTCAGTTTGCGTCACCTGTGTAGCTGCATAAAGAATATATAACTATATAACGTATTTTGTAAAGTCTTTAAAAATATATAAAAACTACGGAATTACATATATTTTTGCTTAAGTTTCTCATCTGAAACAGTGCATGCCGCAACTTGAGCACTTAGTATTGGTGGATTTTATATAGCTCAGTGCGCATAATCTATGTCTTAGTGCTTTGGCGAAAAGCAAATCCAAGATTTTTCACTACAAATTTATTATGATCGTTGAAGAATATATCCGTGACTACCAGGATAAAAACACTCATTTATTCAATACAACTGCCGAATAAACTATTTCCGTGTTTTCCACATTACAAGAAGAACAGAAAAATTAGATTAATTTCTCGCAGCCTTTAATTAACGTGCAAATTCGTTTAAAACTCACGTCCACAATTCAAAGTTTCAAAGTGCACGTTTTAAAGTATTAACTAAAAATTAGGAGGTATTTTTCCTTAATTTAAATAATTTGAAAGTGTGAACAGTTGTATTCTAAGTTTTTAAATGTTTTCAGAAAAGAGTTCTGGAATAAAATTTAACAAAACTTTTAAAAACGTGCATTCAAATTTTGAAGAACCGCAATTAGCCATATTTTTCCATTACAATAAACAATTTTTTAAGTTTGACCAAATCTTGAGATGATAATATGAATGTCGAATCCAACCTTACTTCAAAGGTTGGCGCATGACATAAGTATTTTACATATGTATAGCGGAATTTTTACTCGTTTATATACTACCACGCAAAAAAAGATTTATCTTTTGCTCTGAAAGAAGCAGATTTGGGTGCCTTAACTTTTTATCCACATTGCTTATCGCTGCGGCAAAATACACCACCCGTGTGTGCCTAGAAAGATAAATTATATGAATAATTCGTCTGCAATTATCCTCCAAGAGTTCCGTTGTTCCATTCCAATATTCCTCGAGGAGTTCCATTGTTTTGTAGTTGATTATACACATTTACAGAATTTATTGTTTAGGTACCAAAAAGCTGCGGATTCATATAGAATCACTTGAAAGATTAGACCGCAGCTTAGAAGAACCGTCTAGTAATGAAAAGACGAAATTCCAAAACAATTTCACCAAAACCGCTGCTGCAGGCGTAACACAAGACAAAGATAGTGCGATAAATTCGGGTTAGTTGTTTCGCTGCTATATCATATTGCACACAATATAAATTTATATGAGCAAAATGATGATTTTGTAGATGTTGAATTCAATATACACCTGTGCTAATTCGTTCTAGGAATGTAAAAATTATTAGGCATATTGCTTGGATTTTAGGATATTTAACAATAATGCTAATTTAGAGAGATCTAAATCGCAGTCTGATTAAATGGAAATCTGATATACATCACCCAACATCCTTCGTCACAGTCGAAGCCAGAATTTCACAAGATATAGAAATTTTTCTCGATGGAAATTAGATTAGGTTCATGTTATATAAAACAGATATTGCGCATGTCGGAAACCGTTGAATATACTATTCTATTGGGAGGAGCTTCGGATACCGTTGCATGTACTGTTATGTTAGGGGGCTCGGACGCCCATGACATGGCCCTGCAATTAGATGGTTCGTTGACATCAGATTGTTACGTGGCTTCGTTACAGCAAATTCGTTTTCATTAATTAGACAGCCAGTTTTTCCTTTTATGGCTGAAATGTGCTGTGATCTACACAACCATTCTTCATCCGCCTTCATATCTGCTGTCTTTAATTAATGCTCATGACACGATATACATGTATTATGAATTCGTCTAAGGATATCCTCTGCGTTGTTGCAGATGCTTGTGGGCGCACACAATCACTGTCGGTCATCTATTGGACTACAGCAATTTTATCACATTTTTGTTAGTAAACGTAGGTGCTAAATTTTATAAGCCAAGCTATGTTGTTTGCTAAATCATCTGGAAAATAGTAATACATATTTTAGCTAAAAGAGGTAATAAAGGAAATTACTCATCTCAAGCCACATGAAGATAAATTGGAATAATACAATAAAATTTAAACTTTTTACATATTTCCAAAGGATTTAAAGATTCTAATAAAAATCAGGACCTAAAATTTTGTATGATAATATATGTTGTGTCTCTTGCGGAACATTAGGATTACTATAAGGGCGTATTTACATTACGTCCGATCTGATCTGATACGGCTAAACTATATAACTGCAGTATGTTTCTGTATGTATATGTATTTTTCGCACTACTTCATCCGATTAGGATCTGAAAAATTGCGCATGCTATTTCGTATCGAATTGGATCCGACCGGATACAGTATACAACTTCTATTTAAATTACATGTGCAATACAAATCGGACCCGAATATGAACGCGGCCTTATTCTTTACAATCAAAATTATAACATAGGACAATCATAGTTGTGAAGGTCAGTTGCCATAGTTTGTGAATCAGGCGCTGTCATGATGCCAATATTTGTACGCTGCGTGGTTTATAATAAGTTTGGCTGTGAACGACGATACCAGCGGTGGTCAAATGGGAACCGACAACTGCTTGAGGTCGGTGCGCATTCAACCAAGACACTTTTTTCAGAATCACACAGTGAGTCATCCGCAATTAATTGACAAGAAGATTCGTTTGACTATAAAAACACATGACATCACTACTTGTTAAAAATGGCATAATCTCCACTTGATTTTCCAGGGCGTCAAAAGCAAGAAATAAGTCAATTTTTATCGTGAACTCTCATATATTTCTTAAAGATTTGAAATCATGAATGTTGGCTGTACTGCAAATGAACAAAGTGTACATAAAATTTGATCCTATGTCGTTGGAATGTACGGAATTCATAACAATTACCAGATACATAGATGTCCAAGCTCAGTCAGCTTAGGAGATAGTAGGTGGTACGGAAAACCGGTATCTCAGGCGGAAGAGGTAAGTCTGAAGAGGTAAATTTTTGACATTTTGCGTGCCAGTAGGTCCCATCGAAATATGACAATATATGGTAACCTTAATTCGCATTCAGCTCTGAAATAACAGCCCAACTAATGATGATAATTAGCAGCGGGTTGAATACAGGTCCACACAATGTGCACTGTACCACTGTATTAGTACGCATTGCTAACAAACCTGTTTTGGAACCTTAAATTGAGTACAATGTGCGCTCACACAGTAAAATGTATTTTATTTTATAGATCGACCATTATGGGCCATACCAGCAAACAGATTTATTAAGTCGCTAAACAAAGCAATGCTTCGGAGATTTCTGCAACGTAAGTTTATTATGTCTGATAATTTTAATCTACTGTTGTCTTAATAAATTATGATGCCGCATGACATGCATTAAAAAGTTTGTAATTTATAAGCATAACTCAACGGCCAATAACACAGTAATGTAAACTTTTGTTTTAAACCACATGGTCTATTTCTTCCAGTTCTGATCCTAATACATTAACTTAACAACTTTAGCAGCTATCGGTTATATATATACTTTGGGAGCGGTCCAAATTTTTCCCTTAATTTGGGACTGCTGATACATATGGACGAAAGAGACTAAATTATTGTATTCTAGAATCTAAATCGATTAACTCAGTAGCCAAATGAATGATGGAATCAATTAGGTTCAAAACATTTTTGAGCTAACACGAACCAAATTTGCCGTTAACGACATAAATGAGGAGATGGGTCAACTAATGTTATTCGTACTTATTTCTAGTGTAAACAAGCCATTTGTGTTGTATATTGTAACACTCGTTTTAGTTTAATGCAGGCCGTAGCAAAGTCGAAAACAATTTAGTACCGTATGGCCAGGTAATACGGTATACATAATTTAAAGCAAAGTCATTAACAATATTAATTACCAAAACCAGAGTATCGAGCAAACATCGCGTCCCACTTCTGTGAATCAAAAAAATCAAATCTAACCAAGCCAACGATAGATTCAGCAAAACATTTTTTTAATTCCACCGAACCAGCCAAAACAATGTCCAAAACTTCTCATGGAAATACAATGTAGAGCTTCATGCATAATCGAATACCACTCGTCATAAACTAAGTATTCATGCATTCACTACCAAACTTATGATTAATAGTATTAGTAAAATTAATAAAATAGAACAATGAAGCAATAGTCACACTCCTTCCCCCTTAACGAATGATAACAAAACATGATGATATAAAAATCAGGAATACTTGGGAATAAAAACCTTTGTCCAAATAATATGTCGAATGAAGAACTACAGTGTTATAGTAAACGTTATACACCAGATATTGTATTCTAATGAAATGGTATATATGGTATGACAGAAATGATAAGGTATCAAATTCCAATGCCAGTAATTTTAGTAAATAATATGAGTCCGGCATTGGATCCAACCCCCTGAAATAGACCAAACCAAATAAATAACAGTTGGTTATATACAAACGAGGAAGAAAGAAGATGAAAGTGAGAGTAGTATTTTTAGTTGTTTAGGACTTCTATCTCTTCTATAGATATTGCAGAGACTGGAAATATTTGCTGTTGCAGTTGGTCAATAGATTGACTGATAGTCTGGACCCCGAGATGCAGTTCAAACATGGCAGAGTCGGCATTAGCGGTCCACCCAGTTTGATGTTTGCATAGATGTTCACCAAATTCATTGAATTTGGCGAAGAACTGGTCAAAGTTCCCAGAGAGATGGTCTATTTTAGACCGTGTCAATGTCATTTCTTCGTTGAATTTCTGCTCAAGATTTTCAAGTTTGGTTTTGAATTCGGCTAGTTCATTTTGCCATTGAAGAAACGACTGCGATGAAGTTGGATCAGATAGTTCAGACATTTTTTCTGACACTGACATTCGTTCAGATATCTCATCCCCATCGACAAGCTCGATGTTTGGTAGAGTCAAGTCACTCACAGACATCTTATCATCTGCCTTCGAAGTCGATGGCATCGCCTCGTCACTTTCAGCGGCCATGATCGGGGATGTCGACAACATTGGCTTGCTGTCTGTAGTTAACGAAGAACGCGAAGAGTTATTGCCGAGGAGATGGTAGTTGCTTTATTCGAGATGCCTCAAGAACATTGACCAGTACGAACCACTAAAGTTCGTTGTGTGCCCGTAAGTTAGAAGTATATTTTTGAACTGCTGACGAGTCAACGTGGCGATGAATTAGAGTAGTCGGCGATAGATCTGGCCTTGCTCTGGTTGATTAATGTCGATCAAGACGAACAGAAAGTGCAAGATCTTGTGAGCGAATGCAGCGGAACAGTTATACTGTTGCAAGTCGTGATCAGATAGTAGTAAGACAAGTCGTGATGCAAGTTGTGTGAAGAAAAGCTGTTGAATCAGAATGATGTCAGATATGTTGAACGTGGATCCTACGCTACAGTCACAATTACCATAGCGATAGAAGTCCTCAAACCTAATGCACGTTTCTCCATGATTATAGCGAAACCTTATAGACTGTGGAAGACGTTCAGGTCGGATGCGAAAGCTGTACGGTTTCGGCTTAGTAGTCATGTTAGATTTCCCGAAGTTTTGATGATTCAACGGTACGAAAGATTGTAGAGTAGACGAAGAAGACCTGATGGAAATGTCCCCCAAGATAATAAATTTAAATAATAGGTTAAATTAATAATTAAGTAAAATAGTAGATTAGAATAAATAAATATTTGCACTCTTAATTTCATCTGAAATGAACTAAGATATAATATGTAAAGGCCGAAAAGTTAATATAATATTTATACCCTAAGATTATGTTTATAAGTCTAATAAGTTGTTTAGTTTCGGTTGCGACGAGGTCTGAAGTGATATCGACTTCTTGTATTAGTTTCCGAAGATAGGCCTTCTATGCGAGTTGGAACATTCTCAGAAACCGGGATATGTACCCGTGCAACATCGTTAGTATCAGAACTACCTGATGATGTAAAGTTTGAGCGTGGATCCTTGGATAGTAGGAGCTTTTTAAGTCGTGGTAGCTTTAGACCCTCAATAAAGAACTCGCATGCAAAGGAATATCTAGTATTTGTGTCTAACTCAGGCCATGCTCCGCGTGCTAAGACTTTAATAGCTTTTCCGAAGTCTGTGGCTGTTTCGCTTGGTAGCTGCTTCCTGCGCATAAGTTCATTACGCTTAAATTTCTCACCCTCAGGTGCCTGTAGTGCATGACATAGTTCCCTTATGAGCGACGCATAGCTTCGTTTAGTTGGTTCAGTAAACCCCTATAGTACTCTAGTGCAGTGCCACGCAAGTATGCAGGCAATACTTTAAGTTTGCGAACCTCGTTCCAGTTATTAGCATTAGCGATTAATTCAAAAAGCTCATACCACTGGTTGAAATCTTCCCCTAGTTTACCATAGTAGAACGATAAGTCTGCCTGATAAGAAGGTGTCGAAGTGATATTGTCTATGTCTATGACTTGTTCTTGCAGTGTGGCAACAATCTCATTAGTTGTTGTTTGACTTTTGAGTAGCTCAGATATGTCTTTACTTTGTTTTTCAAGAGCTCTTAACATGCTGTCAGTTCTGTCCTTAGGCGTAGTCGCAGTACCTGGTTGAGCCATTAGAATGTGCTTTAGCAGGTGATATGTTTTATTCTAGCGCACAATGTTTTGAGCTTCTTTCTCAGTAACTTGACACTTAGTGCTTAGTGCTGACCTTGGTGCTCGGTGCCGGGGCGCTGTGAAATGGACAAGATCTGTCTGAAGGCAAAGTATTGATAAGCGAGTTCCGCTCGACGGATATAGAACGAGTACCGTTCGAAGGAATATAAAAGAAGCGAGGTCCGCTCGATGGCGTGTTGTGTGAACGAGTTCCGTTCGATGGCTCCCGTAGGCGTCGGGAGAGCTTCAGGCCCAAGCGACAAGGTGTGGGCAAGAAAAGCGACTTAAAGTGTCAGTGAGTAGCGCGCTACGTTAGCAATAAAGTACCTAAGTAAGTAGTAACTGTAGTAGCTAAGTAGTGTAGTGTTTTTTCGGGGTAAACGTGTAGTTATAAAGCCTAAGTCTTAGATGTAGAGCTCTAAGTATGTTTTTATTTTAGGGAAGTTGCCAGAGTAGCTCTTCCCCAGTACGACCTCCAAAAATGTAACAGTCGTTTTAGTTTAATGCAGTCCGTAGCAAAGTCGAAAACAATTTAGTACCGTATGGCCAGGTAATACGGTATACATAATTTAAAGCAAAGTCATTAACAATATTAATTACCAAAACAAAAGTATCGAGCAAACTTAGCGTCCCACTTCTGTGAACCAAAAAATCGAATCTAACCAAGCCAACGACAGATCCAGCAAAAACATTTTTTAAATTCCACCGAACCAGCCAAAACAATGTCCAAAACTTCTCATGGAAATACAATGTAGATCTTAATGCATAATCGAATACCACTCGTCATAAACTAAGTATTCATGCATTCGCTACCAAACTTATGATTAATAGTATTAGTAAAATTAGTAAAATAGAACAATGAAGCAATAGTCACAATATTTATATCATCAATGTAACACCAACGTTTTTCCTAGTCTTCATTAAAGGGCAAATGTGTTAACTAAAACATACAAACATAGCTTACTTTGATTTCCAACTGACACGTTCCACCTTCAAATTACAAATCTAAACCTTTAACACACAAATAATTTTTGTATCACACAATGTTTGACAAACTCAAACCAGCGCTAACAATAGAATCCGGATTATTTAATTGCAGCCGGCTTACAATGTCAAAACGTTGAATCAGATTTTGAGTAGTGAGTCGGTCCTTTTCAATGCTTATTGAAATATAGCTGACTCAAATTAAATCAAAACTTAACTCTAACTGAGTCAAAAACTCAAAGTTATGGCTATAAAAACACTGACTACTGAGTCAAAACACGACTCAAATTTAGTCACCGCTTGACTCATATTTAATCAATTGTTAATCCAAGCTTAGGGTTAAAAAGGACCGGCTCAAAATTCGACTCAAAGTTTTTGCACTGTACCCCAATCACTGAGCAATAATGAGAGTTTGTTGCCCTAAAGCTGGAAAAGCGAACGAACAACAATACAGGTCCAAACATATATTAGGAGGCACAGATAAGCAAGCCCAAAAACTTTTGAGCTCGCGGGTACGAAATTAGAAGCTTTTCCACTACCACTAGGCCGTACCTACGGTCTCAGAGATTTTTTCAGGCCCTCGAAACCCGCAAAAGATCGATATATATCAGAAGCCTTGGAAGCGCATCATTATTCACTTTAAATTATTCTTCAATTTAGATACGTAATGGCTAATTTCTTGCCATTGGTATTTGTTGCACAGGCTACGTGACACAGAAATTTACGACTGTTACCGTGAACCTTCGTAGCGCACAGCCAACTGTCTTAAACGAAAGGTTCATTTGCTTAAGAATATTGTAAAATTGCCCCGAACCCCGTTATGTGATCGCTGCCATAGTAGCGATTGCACAAAACGCTTAGCTTTGCGGTGCAATACACACTAAGACAGCGTTATCTATCACCCAAATAAGGGAAATGAACTCTTCACTCTTTTGAACAGCTTTCAATAAAGGGAACAATTTAGTTATTTCGATGACAGCCCCTACTGCCCAATAAAGGGAGCCAGGAAGTAACTACTAAAGGAAATCACCTAGTTATTTCGATAACAGTTGTCCACCAGGACAAAATTCCAGAGAAGTTTTCTATATTTGTCCATCGAAAAAAATTATATTGATATACTTTAAAAACGTTGGGATAGATGTATTTTGAAAATGGTGAGTTGTGCAATTTGTACAATTCCCTAAAAAATTCTGTGCCCAAAAGTCATAGCCGCATAATTGTGATTTATGATTTTGGCCGTATTTATATAAACACTTATACACAATAGTTTTTCACTTCTAAAATATATAGCATGGTTAAAATTATGCTTTCATTAAAAAGAGATTTGTTTGTTATATTCTGAAGTTTCCGTTATCCTAATCAATAATTAATTTGTTCCGAGGAATTGAGTATGACCACAAATGATTTACTTCCAAATTTTCGTTGTGAGAACGCAAATCTCAGCGAAATCTTTGGGACGAATTTCAATACTATTTGTCTTAAATAAATTGTAGCCTTTGCGCTGCCGAAATAATTTTTAATATCCGGTCCCGAACCCGGAATTTCGGGTCAAAATCGCCGGAATGCACAACTGCAGCGTCAACAGATTAACATTACTAATTTTGTGGAAAATAATTTTCTTCTAAATTGTATAAGATTTTCGAATTTGCAATATTGTGAAGAAATCATCAGTAAACATTGTTCAAAAAAATTTCTCAAATATGATACCCTAATCAAACTTAAACAACACCTCTGAATGAAACATATTCAAATATTTCAGTTTTGGACTTAACAATAGCCCAAAACATAGATAGCTAAACGTGTGAGAAAACCCTATCGCAATCGCTACTTATATTAGATGTTCCGTACATTATTTCCAAAAATTCATAAACGACCAACATTATATCATATCGACCATATCATGAGAAAGACCACACGCACGTAAAATAGTATTTTATGTTCACAAATGTGAAATAAGATTGAAAACCAAAACAAAATAGACAAGCTACCCTGTCGGAAACACATACTATGTGTCAAGAACTTTCGTTTCAAAACGAAAAAGTTTTCTTCTTAAAAGAAGAATGTCACAGCAGTCATATTGCTATTAACAATAGAATTTATGCGCCTGGACTACACATAGTTATTTAAATATAAACTTTACGACGGTTCAACATAATATATGGTTTTTGAAACATGTCAAATTATTTGACTACAGCGTTTGCGAATATGCTGTCTATGAAATAGCAAGAATGAATTCAGACCTAGTAAAGTTGATAATATAATTTTCGATGTCATCAATTTTCGGAATTCCTAAATGTTTTCATCTCAATTGTAGTCAACAAATCCGAGACGTTTGCTGCATGCCATTTTTTCCTGGCATGCAGACTCCAGCGGTCGGGTCTAAAAAGGCTTTTATGACTATAAGAGATACGTGCAGTGCAGTGCAATTAAAGCTGTAATGCACACTCTGACAGAATGTGAAATCAATGTCACAGCCTGACGGCTGTGACAAAAATTCTCACGGTATTCAAATAATTGTACTCACACTTAAAAAGCCTTGATTTAAAGGCAATAATAAACAAATAACATCAGATGTTCGAATCAGGGACAAAATTCTGAAATTATGGATGTCAATCGACTTTGGGCGCTTTTACACTTTCGCCTCACATTTTCATTTACTTGAGGGTTGTGTTTGAGGGAAATGCCTAAGCCTAAGCTTACAAGCGTCCTTACATTGTTCGGAGGGTCTGAAATCGGATCGACCCACTACTCCAAAGAACAAATAACAAGACATTACGGTAATGAACGTACTAGCAGACTAGAAGTCACTAAGCTCGGCGCGCATTCATTTTTTCAAGATTGTTGCGGTTTCGGAAATTAATACCGATCTTTTGCAATATTCTCTTCTTAGCCGGCATTTGCCCAAGAAGGGCCGATTTTGCATTTTTGTGATTCTAATGACCTCCCGTGATTATTCCACACCAAAAATTTAAAAAGTTACATAGTAATGGTTATATGGAACACTGTGTTAGTGAGGTATTTGTATGGAGAAAGTAATGAAAAAAGTTTGTAATTCCACCGAAGAATTTTTATCTGGGGTCACGGGGTCATTCTATTGACCCAGTGAAAAATGTGACCCCAACTGAATCAGTGACACCATAACCCCGTTCCATTGCTGGTTAGAGTTAGGAAAGAGCTTAGGTTCTGTGGTCGGCTATAGAGATAAGCCAGATGTCATGTACATACATAGCCAGTAAGATGTTTGTAATATCCGAGTCGAATGGATCTGGTTTCTGGAAGAGCTGGGATCGTCTGTTATACAAAAGCGGTATTCCAAAACAACAATCATGTTACATTACAACAAATAATTTATAGCCAACAGCAATTAATAGCTGAGGCCACCTTGACTCGGCCGTTAAAAGCGATTATAGCTACATATGTAGCTCTGTTATCGGTTCATTATATGT